>NDFZ01004638.1:4600-126044 GCA_002192655.3 Mamestra configurata | reverse complement strand
AAAAAAAAAAAAAAAAAGGTTAGGTTAGGTTAGGTTAGTAGATTTTTCATCTAACTGAGAAATCCTTGATTAATAGGTAAATCATTTTTGATAAGATCAATCTTTCGATGGACGCTTCCAACTTAAACGGATGCAGTTCAGTACCAGAATTTTACACGGAGTTGCTGCCTATCTGTCCTGGAAGGTCAGATAAACACGTCCCTCACTCATAACCGGTAAGTAACTAAAGTAAGTAAAAAGCCGGCCAAGTGTGAGTCGGACTCCCACACGAAGGGTTCCGTAACATAAACCGAAAAAACACGTTTCATATATATATGGGTGCCCCATTTATTTTTATAATTTAATTTAATTTTTATTATTTGGCGTTATAGCGACAATAGAACTATGTACATACTCTGTGAAAATTTCAACCGACTACCAATTACGGTTCTTGAGATACAGCCCGCTGACAGACAGACAGAACGGATACTTATTAATAGGATTCCGTTGGGTACCCTTCGGATACGGAACCCTAAAAAGGAGGTACCTGCTTATTAGTAGGTGATAGTTGGGTTAATAGGTAATAGTTGTGAAGTCATTATAAATTTCTAGATCGAAGGTGACTAGAACCACCGCAAATCATGTTGAATGAAACTACATCGCAAACCAACACCAACCAACCACAAAAAATATTGCACCCAGCACCTGTTTTTATTTCTAACCCCATCAGGACAGAAAAAATAAATTTGTCACCAGCATTTGACGTGACACGTCGTCAACGTCAATTCGACGCACGTCAGTTGTCAGTGAGCAAGTAAAACAACAACATGGCTGATAGAAGCGCACCGACATCCGCTTCCGGCAACCACACAAGACGAATCGGGCCACAGATTAAAAGGGACAGAGTGACCTTGGCTTTGAACTGATTTCAAAAGGGACTTGTTTTTGACGGTTTTTTTTTATTTTTTGAAAATCGTAGAATAAAATTATCTGGTGGAATCTCTTATATATTATTTGTGCTTAGTATTGAATAATTAATTGAAAGGTCGATAAGTGCAATTTGAAGTGCAAAGCAGAAGAATAAAAACAGTTTTTTGGTTAAAAAATATTACAACACGTAGATAGATCACGACGGTTTATGAGTAAAGTAAAGGCTCAGACAGACACGACGCGTCAATGCGTCAACAATGCGACTGTTCTTATTTTATGTTTTGCTAAAACGAGTAGGTACTAAGAATTCGACTGCTTATCATTCTATTGATGCATGTCCTGTGAAGAGGCTCCGCATTGACACTGCGTTTGGGATGAGTGAAGAATGCCCCATTAGGCCAGCNGAAAGGTCGATAAGTGCAATTTGAAGTGCAAAGCAGAAGAATAAAAACAGTTTTTTGGTTAAAAAATATTACAACACGTAGATAGATCACGACGGTTTATGAGTAAAGTAAAGGCTCAGACAGACACGACGCGTCAATGCGTCAACAATGCGACTGTTCTTATTTTATGTTTTGCTAAAACGAGTAGGTACTAAGAATTCGACTGCTTATCATTCTATTGATGCATGTCCTGTGAAGAGGCTCCGCATTGACACTGCGTTTGGGATGAGTGAAGAATGCCCCATTAGGCCAGCCGGTCGATTCTGTAAACATGTCAAAGTAAAGGCTTGGGTGAAGTGATCACGAGGTGAGCTGTCAATTGGTGAGCTGTCAATTCATATAATCAAGATGGAATGACAGCTCACTTCGTGATCACGTGACATCTTGATTATATGGATTGACAGCTCACCTCGTGATCACTTCACCCAAGCCTTCACTTCGACATATTAACAAAATCGACCGGCTGGTTATCACCGTGAAAGCTTAGGTCGAAGTGAACATGAAGTAAGCTAATCCATACAAACAAGACGAAATGACAGTTCACTTATGCTCAATCCATGTTAAGTTTACACGGTGAGTGGTTTACAGAATAGGCCTGGGGCCATGATTCCGCTCTAAGAGAAGGACGGAGCTATACATAGCGAATAGCACTATCCCTTTTACATCATCGGAATTGGATAGTAGGTCGGCAGTACCCATAGCACATGATGCAAACCATTTGCGTCTAATACGTATAATCCGGCAGGTGATCTAGCATTGTAATTAATACATATTAATCGAATGTCAGTCTGCACGCGTCAATGCTAATGAATTCATTAATAATGCTTGCGTTTATCAAAAATGGCTGCGTATTTGTAAATGTGCCTATGTGGAGCTTCTAAAGACGGCAGCGGGTACGGCATCCGCCGTTTCAAATGTGAGAATAATGGAAATTAATCTGTAAACTTATCCAATTGTGTAATATAAATATAATAACCTCCTTGGTAATTATATTTTTGAGCCGTTTGGGTTGAAACTCTTGGGTCGTGGGGTCCGAGTGCTCATAACTTGTTTAAAGATCTTTCAAGACGTTAGTTGACACTTCGCGTGACCCAAGGGCTGGCTTGTACCTTGGACAAAGGATAAGCATTGCCATATAACGTGGCAATGCTGCCAGCCTTTTGGGTACTTTACCAGTGGCCAGCGATGCGGACGAATTTTTCGACTATTTTAAGTTAGTTTTTTTTTTTATTTAATTGTATATATAGTAAATACTTGTACATTATATATACCTAAAAAATGAAACATAAAAAAAAAAAAAAAATAATTATGTAAGTTATTTTGAAAGGTCAGGTCAGGTCTGCAGTGACGTATTTTGGACGTAGTGGTGCATGTCTATTTATGTATTTGGGTTAACCAACAATTGTTTACACAGTACGCAGTATCTACGCTTAAAATTTCATTTTACTTTTATTTATAAGAGTACAATTAATCACAGGCTTACACCATATGTGCGATTTATGTTTATACACAGTCTATACATGCAGCTAGTCAGAAGCTTGGAAGTCTACGAGCTACTCTAATTCAATTTATTTTAATTCAGTTTTAATTGTCCATAGAGTTGTAATATATAAAACTTAAAAACACGTTAGTAATACATGGCGAGAAAAACTTTCTGTGATGGATGCGTATCCATCACAGAAAATCCTCTATGGAGGCATTCCTCCATAGAGGATTTTCTGTATGTCAGCAACAACCCTCAGGTAGCTGTTGGAACTGTCCCTCACCCTGCCCATCAGCGATGCCACCCTCTTACGTATTACATGGAAGCCACCTGCGCATCTGCAAACATCGCTGAAGTACTGCAATAGCAAGGCAGTCCCATAGGAACCTGAAAGCGTTGTTGTATTGGACCCGCAGGGCGCTGACGATTCGCTGCTTGTAATTGACCCACAGGCTACATGTATAGTAGGACTGGCAGTATGCCCTAAATAGTGTTTTCTTAATCTCTTTCGAGCACCTTGAAAACCTGCGTGCTAACACATTTAATTGATGTTTTTCAATGTTAACGCAGATTTTATTTAGATAGTCATGTATTATGATGTAACACAGCAACGCATCGCTCTATAAAACACCGAAAACAAAATTAAACCAACATCACAATTCCGCCAACCGCAACCCAAAAAATATTCAGTCAAAACAAGTAAACAGAAAACAACAAAAAGAGCACAGATTATTGAATCGAGTCGCCCCTCTACATCGACTCGTGGTCACGTATGTCGCACGGTGTACGTTAATGTGTCGTACGTGTGCAGCCTGCCTAATGTCCGCTTATAAAACGTGAAGTCGCGTTGCAGTCGCGCGATTTTATTCTCCTTTTGATTGTGTCGACGTGCGTAGAGCGACACGTGTGCGGTGGGATTTTCGTTACGTTTTCATTTATTTGGTAGTGGTGAACAGTCGTGTTAGTTGTGTTAAGGAAAATGGGTTCTTCTGTGAGGAAAATGTTGGCTATTTGTATCGTGTACTTTTGCAGTTATAATCATCCATTGCTAGTTCATCATCATTCTCTTCTCTATATCCAACTTTTTCAATTCTACTTCTACATTTATCTCTTTATTTGCCGTTATATCCATAGTCACTGTATTTTCAGCCAAATCATCTTTAAACACAACATGTAACAGTATCATCGCTTGTTGGTGGAAAGTCTCAAAATTAAATTAATTTATACAAAGCACCATATATGTGCTCAGAGGCAATAAAGAAGTAACATGACAGTGAGTCATGTCTCTTTTAAATGTTTAATCTATGGCACATACAAGTTTTCGTGGTGCAGCAGACTTCAAGCGGTATCTATGCGTCTCGCCAGGCTGTATGGCTGGCTATATTGGCTATAAAATATTAATTTGTTTTTTTTTTTACTAGCAGAAGGAAACAACGGCATGTTGATAGTTTATTTAAAAAATAAGTATGCCATTATAAATGTTCCTTGGTTTGAAGAAAATTTAGGCAAAAAAGTTGTTAAAAACTGCAGTTTTATACCTGTAATTGAATAGTTTTATAAACTTCCGCTAGGTACTCTAGAATGAAAACATTACTCTTATTAAAATCAGCAGAAGAGTCAAGTGCATACTTTCTAAGCACTAATTTCATACTACCTCTAAAGCAAACTAGAAGCAAATTGAGACATAACTCCTAAGAATAAAAATCTCGTATTTCCACCGACATGACAGCAGATGATTTATTATACGAACGATAACGCCACCATCGACCCGCCATCTTGAATATTCGAGAATTTAAATATTGCTCCTTGGAGCCAGATTGACAGTAATATTTTTCCTCTTTAGTGCGCTACGTCACTATTTCATGGAAAATATTGTTTGGTGACCTTGATTTAGATGGTTTCAAATATTTGCTATTTATCTTTCGTATTTTTACGGCTTTTTCCGGAAAAATCCACCGTATAAACTTGGATAGATTTTCCTGGTTCAATGGACCATAACTTCCTTTGATATTTGCAAATAGAGAAAGCTTAAAGGGTCACAAGTTATGACCAAGTTGAAGTAATATTTTAATGTAAAAATGGTTAACTTGTAACAAAATACAACATAAACAAAGAAACGCTTCACTAGAACGTCGTATCTATTGTATAACCAGAAAACCTGAATTCAGAAAGTAATTCTTGAATCTTGAAAATGAAACAGTTGAAAGAAGCAGAGCACACCTTAAATACTCGTAAAGTGCACTTTAAAAACCCTTCAGTATACCGATTAAATACACAGGAGACCCGTATCACATTTTGAAACAACATTAACTATAAAAGAGTGACTATATGAATTGAGTTGAAAAAAAAACAGGTAACTTGCGAAACTCCATAGCCATGCTTACAAGCTTTACCATATCGAGAACTATACCATAAACACACACAAATGCTATTGAAACCTATCACATAAAAGTCCCTTTTTGTATATAAATAATGTTTGAAAGAAATTGATAGCAATGATTGATTGACGTCGAGTCCCCTAGCATTACAAAGAGTAGTTGAGGGAGCTAAACTTACCGGTACAGACGCCAGCACATGAAGCTAAGCTAAAAAAATCTGTCAAATTTCTTTAATCGATTTTCAACTTTATCGCCAAAGCATTAGGTTCAAGGTTGATTGGGAACATTTGACAGTTTCGTGTAGCTTGATGTGCTAGCGTCTGTACATGGGACTTAGTTCAAAGTATAAGATGAAGAAAAACTTCAAATTATCATCTCGTCATGCTATAATACCAATTTTTCAAACGCACTCACACTAGGGCCGTGGGGTCCTAGTGCTCATCGTTTTTTTCGTGAAATCAGTAAACGGTTGGTTGGTTGGCCAACGAATCAGCATTGCCATTCAACGTGGCAATGCGGCCAGTGTTCTGGGCACTTTATTTATTTATTATATACTTTATTGTACACCTCATTACAAACATAGTAAAAACGTTTAAAAAAAAACAAGTGTACAATGGGCGGTCTTATCGCACAGGGCAATCTCTTACAGACAACCTTTGGATGGACTGAACGAAAGAAGTTAGATTTAGGGCGGTCAGTGTACAAACATCATAAACAATATAGACATAATAATATAAAATACACACAATACTAAATAATATACTAATAAATATCAAATATCTATATATTTTCCAGTTGACAGCGATGTGGACGAATTTTTCGATGCCCTGAGAGTTCTTCCCCTCCCCTTTTTAGTCCGCTTGTATATTTTCTACTAGTCTGTGTTTGTAGATGTTGCCTGAAACTTATTTTTCTTACTTATGGTAGCTTCAGTGTAGAAAAAATACAGACAAAATTTATAAGCATTTACAGTTAGACAACAATGTCGAAAGAATGACTGAAGTACCTGTAACTTGAAAACAAACTGAATAAAAAATTATCTGAATGTAGAACAAACGTTCAAAGTAATTATACCTCTTTGTAATCGACCAAGAAAAGTACACGGGCCACAGTCATCCATAACCTGACAGAAAATTTATAGAAGGATATTGTAACGGCCTAAACTCTTCAAACTTAATCTGCACGTTAAGTGAGACACATAGAATTGAATTTCGATTGAAAAGGCAATGAAAGTTTAGTCGTTTTGGAAAATAAGCTTTCCTGCCAAGTGTCAAACGCTCACTATTATGACGCGATAGAGAAATATCGGCAAGTTAGACACGCTCCATCGACTCTTTTTAACTTCGGATGCCTACAAAATTCGTTCAGTTCATTATTTGCTTTGAGTTGACTTAGTGAGCTTTTTACCGTCGACATAACGGCATTTTGGGGTTTCGTTTTAAATAGCCTGCTTTATGCGGTGATACGGGTTCTATTCATTCTATGTTTTGGTGGTCGTGTCATTTGAAAAAGGGTTCCTATTTGGCACATGGTTTTGTTGGTCCACGTGTGAAAAGCTCTCCAAAGATTTATCATTTTAATATGTAAAAAGATCTTTGGAAGGGTTGAAATAATTTTCATATTTTACTGTTCTTTGCTTCCCTACTTTTGTCAAAACTTTTGTTAATAAGAAACAAGGAACAAAACCTTTCGTTTTCTTGTCTGGAAAGTGGAAACCAATTATAGGCACTGTCATAGACACGCCATCCAATTTAAGCAGTGTAAAGTAACATTATACAAAAACCAATCTAAGTATATTCAGTAGTTCCCAAAGGTTGGATTTTATTTTTGTCTGCATAAAGGACTAACTAGATATTAGGTACCTGCAATAAGGATAATAAAATATCCTAAAATATTTCCTTCACAAAATTTTAAAACTCCAAACGACCGTTGAAGTCGCAAAAAGACAATCTTCACAAAAATTTAAACCTGTCTTGTGATTCATTCATTCTCCCGTAATGATCACAGACACTTGAGTTATATTCTTGCTCATTAGTTAAAGAAAACAATTTGTTTTGACTACAAAAGCATTAAAATAATTATGAAGAGCGTTGTGAAAGCCGGCTTCAAAGTCAAGGCCAAGACACCAGGGAGAACAAATATTTGACACTAATCATTCAATTATAAATTCCTTGTTTCCCTTTCTTCAAATTGAATTAAGATTTGTCACAGCAAAATCTGGGGGCTTCAAGGATTCGCAGTTCTTAACCGGCATTCTGTTTACTAGCACTGATCTTTATTAAGTTTACGGAAAACGAGGGGCTGCCAGAATAAATTCGGCGCGACAGGGGTGGATTGTCAACAGGGTACACAGGGTACACTTTACCATTCAGTGTCCCCTTCGATGACGTTAGTTCATGTCCGATGCACAAAGTCACTGCTCGGTGACGCATTGTCACTTTTAGTAAATCCAGTAAACAAGTCATGTTGTTATCCGAGTCCTATTCCGAGTTTCTGTGTTTTTCTTCATGATTCTCATGTTTGTTTCTCGGGATTCTGTGATGTTTTTATTTGATTTTCGATTTCAACTTTTTCGTTCGTTCGCTGGGCTTGAGGACTTCGTATTTTATTTTTGTTTCGGATTTATGTATAAACAAGATTAGTTGGCTTTAAGTATTTGAGTTGAGGCCAGTGACTTTACAAAACTTTTCATGTGCGATGGCAAATATTTTCTCTAGTTATTTATTCAGATTTTCTGATACAGGCTTTTATTTTACTTGATTCTTCGAATTATGTTTGCTTTACATGTATTAAGTTTCGTGTTTATGAATATTTCTGCTGAACAAGAGGTTACCGGACTCTTTCAATTAATAATACTACTATAGTAGGCGCCAGATAATCGTGGAATAACGGTCATTGACCCACCTACAATTATTGACATTTTTAATTTGAAAAACGGAATTAATGACACAAAGCTGTCCCGAATCATCATCTCTCGTGATCCTTAACATTGTCTAATAATGAAAAACGATTCATATTTAATTGTTCAGGTACCTATGAACAGTTATTAGGGAAAGGTCAATATACTTTATTCCACATTTATCTGGCGCCTACTATAGACTTGTTTTAGGACGAACGATCTGTCCTTGAAGTAGATAGAAAACAACAAACTCCTGATATCAAACCCTTCGGGAATCTAACTAATCCTTACAAATTAATTGTCTTACTAGGTCAACTTCATACGTACATCCTTCCTGCTACACCCCTCTGCCCTGTTGGCACTTGAATTCCTACAAAACAGAGTTACATCAAAACTTCTAAAAGCAAATCTTAATATCTAAAAACGGGACAAAAGAAATTTTCATATATTAAATCCGGTCGTGTGTATAGAGAACAATAGGAACTCGGCAACTCGAAGCCAGAGATAAATCATCTACCGTCGCCATGGGAACGACGATTGGGGGACAAAATTAGAAATAAATTCCTTTCGATATGCCAAGGGCTGTTCTTAACCGTGTTATTGGTGTATTTGAACTCGAATGTAGAGCGTCAGGTGTGAAAAATGATTTTGGTTAACGCTTGATCAGTTTGTATGCTCATTTCGTTCGAGGGGTGAACCGACAGCCCCTATCTCCGTATCTCACGTTGTCGACTCCTACGCTGATAAGCGAATTATGGGAAACGGCGTGTTTGTTTGCTGTTTATCTTCGCTGGAATTGGGTCAAATATGAGAAATGTATCAGTAGAAAAATCTTAATGTCAGACTATGCTGAGCTTTTCTGAGCTTTCAGATCACAGTTTTTAATAGCACTTTTTCTTCAAGTTAATTTTGTTGTTCATTAAATGAGTACTTAAAACCCCGAAAGCACCGCAAACCGAAATCAATCAACTTACTGCGAGTATTTACAAAAACAGAAAACACCGTCTAAATGAAACTGGTAAAAGAAACACGTAAGGAATCCACAATTTTTGGCGCAAAAGTGGAAAAAAGCTTGGATCTTGATGGATTGCCTCCTCCTTATTAGTGTGCGCTGAGACACCCAGCAAACGTTTCGGTTTCCAGACGTTTCAAAGAGGATTTTTAAATCTTTTCGCTTGGATTTTGGGACTGGTTACTTTATTTTTTGCAAAGGGGTTGTTATTAACTAAAGTTCAACGGTGTTTTTGGGAGGCGTTTTTTAACATTTGAACGCAAGAGCATAAACTCATCGGCGTGCCCCTGACGCCAAGCCACAAATTTGCCGTATTTTTGTCACATATTTGTGACGTTTGGACGTTTGGCGTACAAGGCACGCGCTTGCTTGTCATGTATCCGTGACAATGGCGTACAAAAAGTTAAATTCAACTGTATTAATAGATGTTATAAAATGCAACATTAGAAAAGAGGACAAATTCTACTCATTTTTAAGCAACGTTCGCTTTTCCATAAATGTCTGACAGATTGCTACTGACATGCGAATGCGAACTGCGAACGTTGCTGAAACATTATTCGAGTTGGCACTAAGATGAGTACGTGCAATTACACTGTTAAAAGGCTTACGTTATTTTAAGGGTTCCGAACATCCGTAAGAATCGGAACTTTTAGGATCACTCGGTTGTCTGTCTGTCACAGTCAATTTTCTCTGAAGGTACTGAACCAAAATTTTAAGAATAGGGGTCACTTTTGGGGGGGACAGTATTCCGAAACTTCTAAGCCTAAAATTTTGAAAAAATAGGCAGATAGTAGTTCTTTACCTATAGATTGTCTATTGTGTTAAAATAACATTTTACAAAAACAAATTCGTTCGGAACCCTTTGCACGCGAGTCCGACTAGCACTTGGCCAGTTTTTTCGATCTGTAAAAAACCTATTGTC
This sequence comes from Mamestra configurata, assembly GCA_002192655.3. Lineage (NCBI taxonomy): Eukaryota > Metazoa > Arthropoda > Insecta > Lepidoptera > Noctuidae > Mamestra > Mamestra configurata. The sequence continues at coordinate 115,998 of NDFZ01004638.1, read as the reverse complement.
CTATTTGTAACATGAATTCAAAGATAGGTAGGTAATCAAAGAGCAGAATTTACCAAGATTAAAAAAAAAATACAATTTAAGGGTGCAAATGAAATAGTGATTAATAACCCAATATTGACAGTCACCATAAACAAGTAACGGGAATTTTAAAAGTATGTAAACTTCACGTAAAGTAAGCAACATTCTGCAAGGATAAAACAAACAAGAATTTCTTATCCCGTCAGTGCTGGTTATAAATGATGGCTGGCAACCCTTCGCAGGCGTTAAAGCTTTTCAAACCCTTGTTTTGGCAGCTTTTCTGGTTTTTCCCTTAACGAAAACGTACTTTGGGTGCCTATCTACCTAACATGCGGTTACTTGAAACTTGCGCAATTTATAAGTAAATCATTTATACTACTTATTATTTTATTTATACATTTCGTAATCGTATTAATATTATGAGGCAAGTTCTCTCTGACAGATTTATTTTATAAATTAGCGCTATAGTACGCTGTATAAAACTAAGTTGTACTGGGAATGAAATTCTGATATTAAGTACTCGGTCAACTGGTGGTGTTGCGGAATTTGTTGGAAAGAGTTACTGGTACCGTGGCCCTGGAACGCAAAGGTCATTTGAAGGAACATAGGTGGATCTTACTCAGCAAGAGTCTGACTCTCGCAGAAAAGCACAGGAAAAAAAAATCTAATAGTATTTGACAAACACCATTAGTTTCTCCAACCTGAATACGACTACATGAGTCTTCAAAGATGAAGAAGTTATTCTAAACTTGGAGTCCTCGGTTACAAGTAGTTGTAGTTTATTTCAACTACTAACTACAACTACCTATTACTATATATACACTTAAATAAAACAAATAATTAACAATAGTCTAAAATAAGGCGTCGAAAAATTCCTCCGCATCGCTGGCCATTGATAATAATTAATGTACCCAAAAGGCTGGCAGCATTGCCACGTTGTATGGCAATGTTTTATCCTTTGTCCAAAGTAAAAGACAGCCCTTGGGTCACGCGAAGTGTCAACTTTCGCAGAATTGATTGAATGTAAATAAATCTGTTCATTTTCTCATTTTAAGAAATCATTATCAAGGTAAACGTTAAACAAAAAAAAATGCATCGCAAAATATAAAAAAAATGATTGAACAAGTGAGTGGAAAAATAATGGTGAAAAAGTCGTACGGTCGCACGATTGCCTGCGGCGTTGTCACACTGTCGCTGTGACATGCGATACGATACGGCGACGCCTTGTTGCGCGACGTCGCGTCGCGTCGTGCCCACGGGCGAAACAGCGCTGCAGCACTTTTTTGCATGAACCAAATTTGGATTAGCGCGTATCGACAAAGCGATTCTTTTTTTGTTTTCAATACGTTTTGTTTTGACAGCTTTTTGTGGTACAATAGTTCTTGTATAGATTGTATTTGTTTTAAAACTATTTCAAATTGCTGAACTTTTGTAACGAATCTTTGTCAAATCTACAGCTGATAAATACGGATTCACCTACTGTACTTTGTATCCATAAGTTTTATTTTTTGTGAGTTGCGTCTCGCAGTTCAACCTATAAAGTTGTCGACTGCTTAACCGGGCTTGCCTGTGGTGACCTTAATATAATATTAAAGCCTCCAGCCAGGGCTTATAAAAAACTTACAAACTAAGCGACTACACGCTAAGGGCACCCCCTGTTGGGTACGGGCCTCGGCTTAGGGCATCACTGGGGGGAGGACAGCTAGGGACGGGCTGGATCGAACTAGAATTATTATTAAGGGGCGAATTTAAGTCTACAGGCTCAGCGGCGCGGGCTGGCTCGAGCAAGGGTCGGGGCTTATACATAAGTACTTTGGCACATCTTACACAAATGAAAAAACAGGAAATAAATTAAGTTCGAATTACAACCCAAAAACAATAAAAATGGTAACATTACAGTTACAGCTATACAATCGTTCATGTCTCTACAACAAGGAAAACTACCCCCAAATACAAGACAAACACAATAACATGCCGAAAAAAAGCACAACAACATGACTTCATCGATCAACCTACAAACAAACACGATCGCATTATTCATAATTTGTCGCGCGTTCTCACCGGTGGAACCCTAAAACTATAAATTGCAGCGGGCGCGCGATCAATCACCGGGTTCCGTACAGTTAGTAAATTAAGTCCGGTTTTGAATTAGCGACCGCCTGAGCGCTAACTTAGTTATGGTATTACGTAATTATGCTGAGCTAATGTGATTCAACGTGGATGTTGAACACGTCTACGTATCAAAGTTTTTTTAGTTGAAGTGCACTTTTAAAATCCCAGACTTTTAATTTTGTTACATAATTTGAGATTCAACTGCAACTTGGTGAAATGGTCGACGTTTTTTTGGTTACCATGCCGTTTGCTTTGGGAGTAGTACCTACTCTTAATTTGTGGTTCTTAACAACGATCGGCTACCCCACTGTTCCCTGGGGTCGTAAAACCCGACTTTTGGGATTACGTCAAGAGGATTTGCTACAGGGTCAGCATCGTCTTCCTGTGAACTAATTATTGGAACTGACATTAACAATAGTGAATTGGCAATCATATAAAGGTCTATCAAAGATTTATTTTCGGCTGGATTTTACTTGATGGCACAAAAAAAAATTAAAGCAATCTCTAGTTGCTTTGCCCTCCTTATGTCTTGAACACTTTAAGCTTGAAACCCTTTCCTTCTTCCTTCCCTTGAGGACTTTCTCAATGATCAACTTCTTTGCGAGAATCAAATCCAGGCTCTAACCATGCTTGACCAATAAGCCGATTAATATGATCTATTTAGGCACATTTTACCAGTTGATCATTCCAATAGAGTAGACTTCAATGACAATCAATTGAAAGTGTAATGAGAGCTGTTGAATCATTCGTTCGCGTCAATAGCAAGAGTATTACAATAATATGTTACGATTAATTAGTGGTAATACCTATTGATGAAATATGTACGTTCAATGATACAAATAATGCGGAGAGATTAATGGATGTTGTTCATGAATTAATAGAAATTATAGTTTCGTAATTCATCGCTGCTCTTTTAATAGCTCAGATAGGCAGTCTCACCACGAGGAATTTTGGTATTCACCTAAATCCGGTTTGATTAGAAGCCGACCCTAATATAGTCATTCAATAAATCCTGTTTACAGAGTTGTCGCGACAAATCATGAAAAAATAATTGCCGTTACCGCCACGTATTTAATTAATAGGACTGGTAATGGCTTTGCACTTCATGTGTTACATCCATTTCTACGGCTATTATTCCTTCTACAATTCCTTCGTCACCCCAATAAGAATAATGAAACCTTTTGTTTTTCAACCAACTTCAAATCTGCGGTTTCCAGTTAGCAACCACTTTCGAAAGTAGGTCACCACGTAACCAACATAACGAATGACTCGCTAACACAAAGTAGACATTAAAAACCTACCTCAGCATCCATCAAGCAAGAAAATCACAAAGCTGCTACATACCTGGAAGTAAAAAGACTCAGCATTAGCAACATAACAAATGCACTGACCTACGTGAGAGAGATACGAATAAACAGAAACGGTACACAAAAAGAACAACGATAAATTACGTTAAAACGTTGGCAAAAACCAAGGAGCGTTGCTTAAAGGTGGGTGTTCAACGTACGTCTATTTGTACGCGTGTCGTATTGGCGTTTGTGTTACTTTTGGTTTTGGGCTTTACTGCTTCTTCGACGTAAGTTTTCTATTCGTCATCAGATTTATTAAAATTTGTTTGGACTTCTGTAGCAGTCAATTTTTCGTCACCCAATAACACATTATCTTCTACATTATCAAAGGTTGTCTGATCGATATCGCTGTCAAAGATAAGATCATCATAATTCTTTTACCCATACTAGGCAATATTGTTAAAGAGTTTTAATTTAAATTTCAGTATTCAACAAATTATTGATTTATTTGATTATCCTCGCATCGGAACACCTTGCAGCAATTACACCAATGGTGCGAACAAATCAAGGATCTGCTGTTTTATCCTGTGTGCGGCGGATTGCTGAACATCCAACATAATGATATGATATTCTATCTATCTATCTATACATACATATAAAATTGCTATGATTTATTTAAGAACAAATACATAAAACGCTACTAACAATCGCGTAGTGAACAGTGATCCTACACTCATTAATTGTCGTTCATTTAGGTACGTGTACTTCGTTTGGAACTGCGCCCTTCTTCGTTTTTCTTTATGACTTACAAAACTACTTACTTAATTATTGCTGTAGATATATTTCCTATTCTAATAAATATATGAACTGGGTGTGTATACGCAGTTAAAAAGCGTAGACTTTGAAATAATAATATCGAAATGTCAGTTCTGAATTTGAACATCAGAGGCCATTTCTAGAAATTTTTAAGCAACATCCGCAACATCTTAGTCGTAATCTGTTATAGGTATTTTTGACAGATTAAAGACTAAATTGTTGCATCCATTCAAATAACCGAAATCTTGTTCATAAACCAATAAACACAAGAAAATTATCAGAATCAATTTCATAATAAAAAAGCAGATAAAAGAATCCATCAGGATCTAACGGAGCAGTAGTGGTGTAAGTGTGCAATCAAAAGGCAATGTTTGCGCATGAGGCGTCCTCACGACCAATTAGCGTCGACATCGCGCCACATAAATTGTATCAAACAGCTCGGTTCCTAGCTCTGCCTGTCCTGGATGTATAGCTGAACTGGATGATGGGGTAAACGCTGCAGAGAAAGGTTTTACTTGTGAAAATGCTGTTGCTGTCGCTCAAAGACTACTCAAAATAATCACTTTGAAAATTTGAGGTAAGAAACTTTCTAAAGAGAGAGGTTTCAGATATAAGTATATCAAACCAGGCAATCTAAATAAGATGACTTCATTAACAAAGATGTCAATTGCTACTAATGAGGTCGAGGGTTTCGATGTTTTCTTTGCTTGGAAGTACTTGAAGCAAAAAGGAAATCTGCTCGAAAGATTGTCTATAAGGCACCTTTCTACCTATCTGAAAAGAACAACAATTTGTCACAGTTGTCAAAAATTCAAAAATATGCTAGATTGATATGCGCTACCGAATGTCACGTGGCCATTCCAAATGTTAGCAATATTGATTAGAATGCCACTGTATCCAGAACCCTTTTAAATCTTAACTACATCGTTTAAAATCATCTTAAAAAGCTACCATGTCACAGAGCACTTCCACCAAGTTTCTACATCTGCAGTTAGTACTTTTGTCCCAACCCCGTCGCTGGCAAGAGTTCATTATCACAAATAAACCGAAGAGCCTTTCCGTTTTTATTGTTCGGTGGCAATGTTCCATCACAATGTACTACGCTATTACACTTGAAACTATGTTAAGTGTTGTTACACGAGATATTTGGAAGATATGATTGTTGGAGGAAAAGTTGAAATAGTTAAAAGAAGTTTAATTTTTATTGTGATGTATGTTACATGGATATTCTTTATTAAGGCTTCTAAAACGTATTTTTTATTATTATATTATTTGTGGGTAGGCTTGCGTTCGACCACAATCGAATCTGGTGAAAAGCTGATGATGTGGTCGAAGATAGAGCATGCTTGCCTTGAAGAAAAGGTTATAGCTACAAAAACTACAGACTCCGGCAGGGAATCCTGGCAGGGCATGCCAATTGATAATGTGACTTGATAGGCTTCCACAACTTTGTGCACAAGGACGACCATCTTCGCCTCTTTCATGTACTCAATTTTGAACACCATCACTGCAAAATTCGTGAACGTCAATTTTCAAATGACCTTTCACCATACCTCAAAGCCGAAGGGTGAACTATTCTATACAACCCACAAAAAAGTCGGGGACACGATCAATAGATCCCTATTGATTGCATCCCCCAAATAGATTCGTGTATTAATATTACTAATACACAAGGGCGTATTGCTAATTTCTTTGAGTCGTCCCCTCTTACTATTGTATCTATAGGATATGTCTTATTACATCAATCTACGAAAATTGTTATTTGATATAGGAATTGGAGCCAGAGCTCACTAGGATCGTTCGCTTTTATTAACATTTTTCTGCTGGTAGGAGATTTCGTCTTTGCATTGTTGCCAAAGTTGTCTTTGGTAGAAGGGAAAACATCGCTTCGTATGTTATTTATATCTGTATTTAGAGGGTTCTTCTATGTATTGTATATAATGAGAACTATTTTAGTTATTGGCTATCTGATATTAAATATCACAAGACTTCCATTTCCAATAAATTGCATGTTCAAGCAACTATTTTAAAACCATCATCCTAAATAACATAATCAGAAACCAATCGCAACCTCAACTCCGAAACATTCAGATCCCCACATCAATCAAGGAAATTCAAAATTTACTCCAAATCACGTAATCCAACTGGCGAACTATAGATCCAGAGGTCCGCACAAAACATTAGTAATCTAATTAAACAGGCGAAGGATTAATGGAGTGACAATAATCTTGCGTCACGTTTGGGGTAAGGGATTATCCCGAATTTAATCAGCGGTAGATACCGCAACCCTTATGACGTCGGCTCGTTATATTCAGATTGATGCATAGAGTACGGAATCGCCGTGCGACTGGAGACGCCATCCTATTGTAAAGTAATCATATAAAGAAGTAAAAATTGTTTATTTTCAAATGATTGGAAAAGGTTAGTTTCTGGAAGTTTAGCCCTACTATGACGAGATTATGCTATCATGATTCCGTTTTGAGAAAAGGGTGGTGCTCTACGTCTTGTATAGCTCCGTCTCACACGTACCTCATCAGAGTAGGGTCCGATTATGAAAGTAGTTTCACTTTCGCTGAGTATCATAGTTTATGTAGATTTGATAACGGATAAATACATGGTTCCTGTAAGATAGGCCAAGGCAGCGAAAAAAATAACATGTTACTAATATATAATATTTGTGCCCTTGAAATGTGCACAAGCTATCATACCCATTGTCGAAATTGTAGCAGTCCGTCGATTCCTATGAGTAAATAGTAAAACTCACTGATACACCAGCCGGTCGATTCTGTAAACATGTCGAACTTCACCCAAGCCTTCACGGCTTGGGTGAAGTTATCACGAGGTGAGCTGTCAATCCATATAATCAAGATGTCACGTGATCACGAAGTGAGCTGTCATTCCATCTTGATTATATGGATTGACAGCTCACCTCGTGATCACTTCACCCAAGCTTTCACTTCGACATGTTTACAGAATCGACCGACTGGTTTGTATGTTAAAAGTTTCTGAATTTGTTCGAAAGAGTCACCGCGGCCCTGGAACGCAAAGGGCATAAGGAGGAACACGGATGGGTATTAGTCAGTAAGAGTCTGACACTCCCTCCCGCTCCGTCTAGTGCTGAAGGAGTCATTTGATGATTACTTCCCCGAAAAATGAAAAGTAAAATAGTGTCCGAAAAGGTGGCTCAGTGCTCTGTGGATTGATGCAACTAAGGTTAGGCCAAAATTAAAGAGGTACCAAATTCGATTACCTACCAATTTTTTTTTCTCTGTTGCTATAGAGATATGTCAGCTTACGTTACGCGAACCCAAAATTAATGTAATAATTATATATCCCGTCAATACCCCTCGGGTATCGTAATGGGTGATTTACGGATTAATTATTTATAATTTAGGTATACGCAGTAGGTCCACCTGTGTGGTATATTGTGTTCAATATAATACTGCAATCATCCATCTGCTCGCTACATGGAGGATTTAGAAATGAGTTCCGAATAAGTGACAGATGTGAACAGTTTGTAGTTATAGATTGGCAAAATCATAAGTTTGTATATGTTCTCTGTAAATAATACAGACTAATACACTAATACTGTTCAATTTCTACATTAAAACTATAATGACATAGAAAACTAATTAATACAACTAACTTTCAAAAGAATCTTCAACAGGAGCACGTCACTTGATAGCATCGGAACTTCTCATTAATTCTTTGTTATTCCATGAATACCATAATGGAATGTTATAATTATTTTCTCAAATATATAAGCGAAGAAAAGAAGTCTTTTGTACAAGTAATGAGTAATATTATTTCATACAATACATTTTTTTACATCAGCATCGACAATCACTCGGTAAACATGAATTCCAATCTCAACTTTGAAGTAACACAAGTAGAGTTGGAATTTGACAAAACGATTTTTTGCTTAGAAAATATTCGTTACATCCACACAGCAGTCATTAAAATTGTAACATAATAATAAAGGGGGTCGTTTTTATAATAGACCTTGTATTGGGGTCCCATTGTGTGTCAGCGTGGTACGGGTAATTTACAAAATGTAACCTTGTAGCGACGTGTGTATCGGACATAAATAGTAACATTTCGATGACAAATAATAGTGATTTAGAGGATCATACAATAGGACCGATGTTAAATGTAAAATTAGCTGCAAATGTCGGGTTAAATGTGCAGATCATTAAAGTTTGTATAAGGACGAGTAAAAATGTTCCTCGTGGCCGTATTTGATTGCTTCTCGTTATGTTTATCGCCACTAAATTGACTCTGATTTAGATACTTCAGAAAAGAAGGAGATTCATCAATTAGTAGATTACTATTTTTTCCCGACTCCCCCTGAAGGGGGTCTGAAGCAGTGGCATATATTTTAGTTCAATCATTGACTCAATTTTTTTCAAGGTTTCTCATATTGGACAGCAATAAAGTATGACATCACGTCAACAATCTTAATGAAAGCATATAGATGTATTGGAATATCCTTGCTACCCAAGAATGCTCGTTGCTATCATAAAAACAAATGAAGCTACAAGGAAAAACTAATAAAATTATAGCCTGTCATAGAAGGGAAATTACTACCCATCCTATTAGATATACATAGGAACTCATTCGACAGTCGATATCAAAACCCATAGTGCCATCATATCAGACCAACCCAGCTGGGATCAGCCAGATACGTATGTAAATACTAATTGCTTCATTTGAAGTATCAACACCAGCTCAGCTTAGATAATCCTCTAAGCAGTAGATGATCTGAATCCACGATAAACACAGTTGTAGGATTTCTATTCAGGTTCTGATGTAAGGGCTTCAGTAATTAAGTCAATCTCTCAATGTATTTGGATCATATCATTTAAGTTACTATAAGCAACATTTACTGTGTTAAATGCATTTTTGTTTTGTTATAAATTTAATAGAAAGCTGATTAGTAGCTACACTATCTGAGGTCACATTCACTCGGGATATGTTATGACGGGTGGACGTCCACATTGCATACGGAATCGTGTTTTTTCACGATTCGTCAAAATATTCGGTTTACTACTATTACCTAGTGAACTGTGCAGGCCCAGGCGAGCGGGGCGGGGGGTGGGTCCTGTTTTTTTACGAAAGTGATTTTTAAAAGACGATACGTGATTTAAGACGTGTCCGTCATTTTTCAAGATCGTTTTGATGACGAATCTTCCTTATGGGACTTTTTTTTCGGTGAAATGCTAGGTTGCTGTGAAACAAGTCTACTTTTTGTACAATAACGATTCTTTTATATATCAAAAGTATCGAAAAAATATGAGTATAAATCTTAAGATACTATTTTCCAAATAATATTATTTACATAGAAGATAAAATTGCGTGAGAAATGTTCTGAATATTATAACAAAATCCATCCATCATGGAAAATATTATTAATAATATGAAATATTATCTGTTTTCTATTAGAAGTAAGGAATTTAATAAGCAATGATAGTTTCAAAGAAAAACGGTGTACCTATGTATGAGTACTTTGTTATTTTGCTTGATATTGAAAATATTACGTCATTATAAGTATATTCTCAAAGAACGGAGTATTTGTTTACTGAAACTACTACGGTTTACGTTTATTATCATTATAAAACAGTATTATTAACAAAGTTGAGTCTGGCATCGACGACCAGCATTGAGTACCTAAGCGTTGTGGTTAATTCAAACTCAAACTCCTAACATTTATTGCAAAAAAATACAATTACATGCATTTTTGAATTGTAAAGGTCGGTCAGTCAAAAATATGTGGCTAGTCGCACGTTCCAAAGCGTAGATCGTTATAGAAAAGAACGTGCAATAACGGTATTTTTTTTAAATCAGTAAATATTTAGTCACAAAATGGTGACGGTTACATTATTAATTTTTAAATGTTGCTTGCAAACATAAATGCATAAAATTATGTATAATCGTGATTTCTATATGTGCGAAAAAACCTTTGCCTTGCATTGGAAAATAGCTACTTTTATGCACAAAAAACGGTATGTTTTAAAAATTACGATAGTCTTCTAAATGTAACTTTTAAATCTCAGCTTGGAAAACGCAAACCCTGAGTGAATCCTCAGAAAACTTAATTTAAAGTTTATTCTTGCTTTCAAGTTTGTCATAAAATATCATGAGACATCGTTTAAGAAATATTTTGTAGCACTTTTCCATTATTAGGTACTTATATTCACATGACATTTGCGTTTGAAATGATGGGATAAGAACAGCCTACACCAGTGGGCATGTGGCTCTAGCCAAAGTACTACTAGCGAGTCCAAAAGTCCAATGAACTTTTTAACAGTCGCTAGTCAAAAAGTTCATTGGAAAAGTTCAGTGGCATCAATCAAGCAACTGCCAGGGTTGCGAAATTTGTTCGAAAGAGTCACCGCAGCCCTGGAACGCAAAGGGCTTTAGTCAGTAAGAGAGAGATTCATATCTCAGTCAAAAATACCTCATTTTCCCTACATTTGTGACAGATCCTCAGAAGGTCAATTCTAGACTAAATAGGCAAATTCAAGTCGTACATCTCTGCGATAATCAAGCCAGTACCCCGTCATTGTGTAGGAAATTAGAGGAGTTATTAATAGTTTGCGATAGCGTTGCGAATGAAAACGCTACTGCTCGAAAATTGCCACCCTGGATTGTTCTCATGTTTACATAAGCTACTTTCAGTTCTTGAGGGACTCATTTCTAAAAAAGATGCGACTGTTCGACTAAAAGACAGGTAATGTTTTCCTCCCAAACCAGTACACAAACAAAATGCAGAATAGCATACACATGCAGTACCATAAAGCCGTGACATCACGCCAGCTGTGTAGCAGCCAGCAAGGATGATGGATCACTCGTCGTCGCCTACAAATAGGGTCGCCATTCAGAGGCGCTCGTTATTGTGTTAAAATCAATTTGCGCCCATCCCCGACGCGTTGGTAGTGCTGGGTAAAGAGATTTATCGATGTCGATGTTACTGATTCGATCGATGTCTTGAGATGTTTGATGTAGTGAAATCGATCATTTTGATGGTATGAAAGTTGCGGAATTTGTTCGAAAGAGTCACCGCGGCCCTGGAACGCAAAGGGCTTTAGAAGGAAAACGGATGGGTTTTAGTCAGTAAGAGTCTGACACGCCCTTCCGCTCCACCCAGAGCGGAAGAAGTCATTTGATGATTTCCCATCCTTAAAAAAAAAAAGATAAAGTAGTCGATTTCGTTGCTAGATATGGGCAATTTTGTTTTTTAGAAAGTTTACTTATAGATTTGGAGTTTGCATGATTTCTTGAACGCGATACCATTAATTCGATTTCTAACTAAGCATAACTTCAAAAAATATAGCTGGAAATATCAAAATCTCTCTAGTAATTATTTCCTGTGTTTGTTTCCATGCCGAAAAATGGCAAAAATTCAGTGAAACCTCACTCGCTTAGGTACTGTTGTTACGTTTTCCTGGTATCCAATTTTATATATCACTGTTTTGAAATTTCCTTTACATTCGAATACACTGAAATCTCTCGCTACGGGATACAGAAAATTACACATAAAAGGATATTTAATGTACAAAGGTAATAGTTATTTATGAGACTAGTGCGGTAAGTTGGTTTTTACAAACGAGTAGTCTCGGGCTTACCACGTTACAGTCACGAGTTTGTAATAACCAATTTCCGCACGTGTGTCATACAACTTTTTTCAACACATTTGCGAGAAAACAGTGCAATGGGTAATGAAGAATAAACTTTTTGCTTTAGATTTCAGTCGGAAAGTCACAACAATCTTTGACGTTCCTTATGAAAATAGCGCGAATTTGCAAATGGCGCCGCGTTGGGTGCGCGTTTTTTTTAATGAGAACAACATCGTTCGTCTCATTTTCTACGTAGTATTAAAGTGAGACAAACGTATTGAGCAAAAGCGCTTCCAAGGAGGTTCGATCATTCAACTTATTTATTCTAGTAATGTGAAACTTCTTGGTGGAATTCTTTTATTGTTATGGAAATTTAAAAAAATCTTAAAGGATACGCACGAAGCTATACAACGAAGAGTTCGGTAAAATAGGTAGATGAGAGTAGGTACCTAATTTACCGCACGTTCCATTGTATGGTGCGTAATTTTTAACTTTCGAACAATGTGTACAACCTTCGTAAATGCATTTTTGAGCAAATGTGAAAAAATATAAACGGAAAGTCGATAGGTGTCGTCCCATCACCGTCCCTATATGCGTCCGGCACGCAAAAATAGTTTTTAGGGCATTCCACCCCACAGATTGTCCATGGCCAAGACAATGCGGCCGGTAACAAAAGTCGCCCTAAAATGTTGTTAATTCGAGACGAGACAAACTTTTTTGATATTTTTTTTCCGTCGATGCTAAAGGGGTGTTCGGTTACTATTTAATAAGCATTCGTTTTGATTTTGATACCAGCGAGGGCTGTAAAGGGGTAATTTTGCGTCAATCTGACAGTTGTTTTTTTTTGTGTGCAGTTTGTTAATTTACGGTGCTTTATTTTTACTGTACAGTTTTTTTGTAAATATTGAAGCTTTGTTTTATTTTCATCATTCTACCCAGTTTTTATAAAGCTAATATTCAATCTCACTATTGCTGTTGACGATTTGTAGCATCAATTTCACTCGAGTATTTTTATTTTTGTAGGAAAAATAAAAAAATATAAAGCAGCCTAAACAAATTTCGTGTAGTTTTGATCACTTAGGCACCAAAACAACGGATTTAAAAAAAAAATTGCCGCGTGAATTGTTATTTTCCTCTAACGTCAACATATTTTTCTAATGAGCCGTATATAACAGAAACCCCATATTTAAATACTCAATGGAAACCTTTTAAAAAGTCCCTAGACATACCGTAAACCGTAAAACAATAACAGAGAAGAATGACAGCTACATCTGTCAACTCCATTACACAATTTTTCCAAATCGGTTTATTTTAGCATTCGAGAAATGGGTTTCTATTTATTCACGCCGGCTTCGAGGGGTTAGATAAATAATTTCTTTGTAATAAGTGCTCTGAATTAACTTGACGATAACGTTGAATAGTTTAAAATGTTATTTTGTATGACTTCAATGAATTAAATGTTGAGTGCGCATTGCGTAAATAAAATTATTTGTGATCTAAATGGCAAAATATTTACCGTAATAACGGTTAATTATTTGAAGCGACATGTTTAACATTACTCATGGAGTTAAGATTATAAAGTATTTGCTCGTATATCACATTAAAAGTGACGATTCTCCGTATCAACCGACTTCAAAATAAGAAGGAGACTCACAATTCGGTTATATTTTGTGTCCCAATTAACTATCATCATCATCAAATCAGCAAAAACATTTTCAAAATATCAAAATTATTTAATATTAGGCAGATTCCTTAACCCTAAAGCAAAAACTAAATATTATGAGAATAAACTTCACATACAGACATAAAGCTGTCCTGAATCGACATCTATCGTGATCCTTAACATTGTCTAGTAATAAAAAAACAATTCAAAATGTATTGTCCAGGTACCTTAGAAGAGATGTTAAGGAAAGGGCAATGACCGTTATTGCAAATTTATCTGGCGTCGACCATAGTGTACCTAGTATAATCATACATGTGGGCTGTGGACCTTAGTTACTGAAAGTATCCAATTATTTAGTGCCCATATAAACAAGGCTTTAGATTTTCGGCATTAGTTTGAATACAAGTTCCTTCAGCAAACGTTATCAAAATAATGAGTTTCCCCAACAGGCTTGTCGAAAGCCTAATTTTGTTAGTAATAAGTTCAATGTAAAAGAAAATTAGTTTTGTCTACAAATTACTAGACGTTTATTTTAGTCAGCACCGGCTTATTTTGTCTGTTAAATATGCCCAAACTATAGTAATAGAACATTACTTAAGAAAGGGGGATCCACGAAATTTGTAGACTGACTAACAGAGGTAGTCTGGCTGTTAACATTATAACACGATTTATGTAAATATATAGAAAATCTCTCTCTATTATATTTCAGGCATTAAATTTATTATATTTTTAATATTATTACTATTTTTATATATATATATATATTTTTAATTGTTTTGGTATAATATAAATGCATTTATAACATTAAATGAGCCTTGAAATTTTTCCCTTCAAGATATTTGAGCACACGTTCATATGCCGAAGAAAAATAAATTATTCTACTTTGGAGCTCTAATAGCCTCCACACGAAGTGGCAGACGGGCAGGGGTGATGCAAATTGACAGTATTTCGTATTTTGAAGTGGTTTCAGGAAAACCTAGTTTAATCTCCTGCAGCCAACGTCATTTAGATTATTATTTAAACACAAATTCAAAAATACTATCAAAGTTCCATAAACAAAAACCCAATCGTATCTCAAGTAACCAATACCGTATCGTCCTCAACAACGGGCACGCGCGCATCCCCTGAGCCGTCGTCAAATATTTGCGTAGTAGAATCATCCGCGGGCCAAGTCGGCGCTCCATGTAATATCGTGATGGATGACGTCAGATGTTTATCTTGACTTGCCGTTCATAGACGATAGCTATGAGGGGTAATCAGTTTTTTTTATGGTAAGACTCCCCTTTGGTGAAAAAAATTGAAGATTACCAGAGGCTCTAGAGACATTCTGTCAGCGGTATTGTGGCGAAGGCGATTCTCAAAACGTAATAAATGAATGGGATTGACAAACGCTATTTTAATATTTTGCCTAGAGCCTTCTAGCAGCATTAAATACTGTCAATAGTCTTAAATGTTTGGGATAGAACACGCGACTTTTCGGTAGCGCATGTCAATTCCAGCTGCCACTGATAGGATAAAACATGTAGTAAGCCAAGGCATTTTTACTTCTTCTTTTTAAAACTATCATATCTTGGTTATTGAGAAAGTTCACACAAAATAAATATACGAGATATTTCCTTGTTTAATAAGCTTTCTATAATGGTATAATAGTACCCTCTTTTGGCACGTGTTAGAAAATAAACTCAAATGTGACAAGGTAGTACTTTGAAAAATGTTTACGATATGTTTTAAGAAATTTTCATGGCTTGAACTTTACGACGCTTCATTCCCACAGATATGGCTATTTTTTTTAAAATTGTTATTGAAGGGATTCATTCGTTCAAGGGCTATTCGAAAAGTATCAAGTGGTATTCCAGAATGGGACTTCCTCACGACCGAAAACTGCAAATGGTGAGAAATCCTCACCATTTGCAGTTTTCGGTCGTGAGGAAGAAATTTTAGAAAAAATTAAAAACATCGATAATTCGGAAACCACGAAATATGAACCACATGTTTTCGGGGTTAAAATCGTTGCAAATCAGCTCTAGTATAACCCATTTCAATGAACGCACTTAATAACCAATCACCCCGTATAATGTTCATGTTCCACTTATAAATTTCACTAGTACTACATTTGGAAAGTCTGCCTGAAAACGACGCAGATGAGTCCTACGCTTTGACAAACGACCAACACACTTAGAATCCCTAAAGTTCTCCAGTCCTACAATCCCGTAATACCTCACCTCTTGCAAAATTAACTAAAACATGCCTCACACAGTATTATCAACGCAAGTACTGCGGGCGACAGCCTTTTGCCACTGCTTTCATTCCCAAGCAGTTACAGTTTCCGCTTGGCTGCTGCAGTCATGACTCCAAAGAGCTACGTTCAGAAACCAGATATATTGTGCTCTATATTATGCATGGAATAAAATGGTTAGTCGTTTGTTTCGGTCCTTCATTTAGACTGCGTAAGGTTTAACTGTGTGTGCCTTTGAAAGGTTGGTTCCTGGAGAGTTTTTATTCATTTAGTGTCGTTTTTTTTTTGTTTTAAGTAACTATTTTATTATACATTTTCAGCTTGGCTGTTTGTGTAAGTCGCATTTTTTTAATAATTACTGATCATGGTAATTGGGATCAGTGTTTGTTTTCTAGGTTTGCATTTAATTATTGATGAAATCTTAGATCTTCTTAGACAATGTGACATTGCAATCAGCTATAACGATTGTCATAAATGTGGATTGTCTTGGTTACTGAAATGTCAATGTTTTGGACTTTTTTTAGTTTTAACTTTTTTAGGAGGCCCTAAACAAAGTAAAGCTTGTCAAAAATCTTAGGAAGATATTTAATACAATTCTTAGTTCTCTACAACACACAAAAGAAATCAAATTCCAAACATTATTATCATTTGTTAATAATAACAATGTTTGGAATTTTATTTTTTTTTGCATTGATTGTTATCAAAACTCCTCAATTGATTCCACAAACTCCTGTAAGTTAACTGAGTTCTGAATTCTGCTACGATTTCAATGCAAACATTGCCATACAAACAGCACAACGTTATATGCACTTAACTATTCGAAACTAAACTATTTCAGGTCAGTATGCCACTCTATACATCGTTGAGTGACTCCATTCAATGGAGGTTTGCATGCCCTGGCTTTGTTGTCGTAGCGTGCTATTGAAAAAAAAGAAAAAAAAGAACTTTTGAATTTGAATGTGGAATTGCAAAATATGTCATTATGGTAATAAATATGCCCTGCACGCTCATGATATCTGAAATAAGTTGAGTTATTTTTGTCCCAAAGCAAAGTTGAAATAATTTTGGTATATTCTTAATGATAGTCGCTTGCCAAAATCACTGGATTCTGCGATGTTGGCAAGCAATGAGCAAGAAGTCCATGAAGGTACCATCTAGCTCATTTCCCATACAACGTCAAAACTGTTCTAGCAGTCACTAAATTTCATCTAATTCAGTTAAACTTTGAACTTAATTCGAAAGGAAGCAGTTGTCGTTACGTTAAGTTGCGTTGCGGGCTCGCTGCAACGGAACTAGTAACGCCATCTATCGGAAGCTTTGAAAACGAAAGTCAGTTAGCATTTCCATTAAATGTCGTATCTTCATAAACTTGTTTTAAATAACAAGACAAGGATAAGAACGTTTTTATTAGTTAAACTGGTAACTAAAGTAAAAATTATATGTAGTTTACGTTTATAATTAGTAGATGCATTTCAGTTCTGTGACAATATTGTACAATTGTTGTTACCCGTTTTCTTTTTTAAATCATCAAACTTTACCAAAAATCTGATTCCACTACAAAATCTGTGTATAGTGATTATTTCAAATTTATGGGAGATTGGTTCCCCAAAATAGAAAAGACTACCCTTGTTTATTTTTATTTCGTTAAGCCCATCAAAAGCTTGTTTGGTAGATATCACTATTACTTAGTCATCAATCTCAATTCCTAATATTAAGTTTGTGTAAAGTTGTGCAATTATTTTTGGTATACAATTCTCTTCTTCAAAATAAAAATACAACCGTACAATATTTCTATCTCTTGTTTAAACCAAAACCAGTGGTTCATATAATAAAATCAAGTGCAAGTCATAATTGTGCGCAATGCGTTCACCGTCTGAGTGACAGTGGCACGCTCCCACGGGGTCACGATCATGGATTACACTGATTCCGATAGCCTATAATAAATGTATTTTTAAGATAGCTGGGAAAGACTGGATGCGAAAGACGCAGCACCCGTGTTGAGATGTTACTTGGAAGAAGCTTATTTGAATATAAACTTAGATAGGCATATGCAATAGATAGGCATTAGACGTGATAGTTGGAGGTGAAGAATCCTATGACCAATAGTAGATAATGATAGGCTAAGTTAACTGGTAGATAAGACCAAAGATCCTTTTTTTACAAAGACCACACAACACGTTATCGTACACTTTCAAACCAGACTGAATATGATCAACTTTATTCAATTATAAAAACACTATACAAAGGCATTTTCTACCAGTTGGCCTTAGGATGGTGCAAAGACAAAAAATGGCAGGTTCAACATAATGGAAAATTATTCCACAAATCATATGAGAGAAACTAGCGAAAAATTAAAAATCTCTTTTTTTTTGTAAAACATTCAACGGCATAATATTTCTATCTATTGTTTAAACAAAAACAGTGGTATATTAAAGCTCAGCGCAAGCCGTAATTGTGCGCATTGCGTTCGCAGTCTGAGTGACAGTGGCACGCTCCCACGGGGTCACGATCATGCATTACACTGATTCGGATGGCCTGTTCCGTGTTGTGTGCAAGCAGGTATTAAGTATGGTTAATGTTTATTGAGATGGGAAGTAATGAGGTATTGTTTTATGTATGATGCGGTTGTGTTTGGAAAATTTGAATCCAATAGTTTAGGACTAAAATTGTATGGTTATCATCATCCTCTTGCACTAATCGCAATTTATTTGGTGCATCATGCTTCTTCAAAACTTCTTTGTTAGTAGTCAAATCAGTAATCAAACAATTTCTAGCCATACTAATATTTTCTTTCATACATAGACCAACAATTATTTTTTGGTCTTATAAACATTCATTTTCTAATAGTTTGTGTCGAGTACCATAGTGAAGACTGTGTGAATTGACATGAGGGATTTTTCACAACTAGATTAGCTGGCGACCTTAGAATGACGCCTGGAATTCCCAAGGTGGAAAAGAGTAACTATGGAGCTTCTTGTCCGTTCTTCTCCATAAGAATGTACCTTTCCGAATGGACAGTAGAGTCACTTTATTAATGTAATATTATTATTTTACTGAACTGTAAATGATGACGTTCAAAGTGCCTTTTAATGGCCTAATTGTAATAAACGTTTTGACTTTGACTTTGACATTGAAAAATTGAGTGCTGTGTTAATCGATGAAACTAAAATATATATATTTTTGAAACAGAGAATAGACAAACCCCAATCATACACTTAAACTAAACAGCATAAGTTCAAACAAGAGTCAGATAAAAAAGCACATCCCAATAAACAAGCAGTAACGCACGGATAACGCGGCTTCTTTGAACAATATACTGAGTGACAACGTGATTGAGAGAAGGAGCGATCAAATGGACACTGTCGTTTGTTTATTCAATTATTTTTGAGTAGAGATATTTATTGGTAATGGGAGTTGATATAGTGATGTGTATGGGTGGAGTATCGTTGTTTGAAGATGGTCTAGTTAATGTTGTGTAATGGTTAAATTCAATTTTAAGACCTCAGTTCACCTTTTTAGTACAAAATCCTTTTTTGGCGCAGCCGTCAGGTACACTCAATTTTTCTTTCTGTAATGATTGTCGCTTTTATTTTATTTTATGTTGTGTAGTGAGTCCCACCTTTGCATAAATGCTTGAGATTTTTTAGAATACGAATCCATAGAATTTTATAATTCTTTTATATTTGTATGTACCTGATGGACTGTCGTAATGTTTTTTTTCTTTCTTTCAATAATACGCTAATGTTTGCAGTAATTCTGCTATATGTTTACCTAGCCGCTGACATTTGCGTTTCATCGTAAATACCGATAGGTACTTAGAATTTCTTAGCCATAATGAAATTACTACTAACAAATAAATTTACTTACTTAATCAGAATATGGTGATAGGCAGGAGAAAACACGAAGTCAGGTTATGTATGATGTAAAAAGAACCTAAATAGACGCTATGAATCATAAAAAACGATCCCTACCCAGCCTTCACACTTTTGATTTCAGTTTGGCATTGGATTTTAACGCTTCTTGAAGTAGTAAAACCGTTTTTACGTCAAACTCAATCTCCAAAAAAACCTTGAAGTTCCCCATCAGCATAAAAAACTTCGGTGAAATATATCGTTAAATAAAAACGTCCCTAGGAAATAGGTACTTCGTAAATAATATTAAATCAAAATACCCGATTGATACTCGTCAAATGTAAGTATACATAATGATAATATGTCAGCAATGAAAAGTATCTCGTTCGGAAAACGTATTCTAGTGTATATTTCCAATATTATCTATAGTAAATTATCTTTATGAATCCAAATAAGCATAGCTGACAATAACTCAAACAAATAAGTCTAATGCTTTTAATGAACAATTTCTATTTTAGATATCATAAAGGTGACATTAGCACATTATTAACATCACACATTAGCAGATGATGGTTATTTAAGAGGCTTGCTTTGGTTTGCTTGTAGAGGCTCTTTCAACAATTTCGACCAAGGAGTCTTAATTCCAAAAAATCAAATACTTTTCAGAGATAACAGCTTTCTTCACTTTAGAATACTTCAAATTTTTCATCATGACGTAATTTGTCATATCAATAGTTTCGGCTAGTAGCAAAATGACTACTCTATATAAGCCGTTCACTCTTAAAAGCTCTTAAATCTACTGCAGAGTTCAAATCCACAGACAATTCCAAAGACAACCGCTTTATTTGCTTTTCATTTACTTTTCACTATAGCAAATAGATTTGAACTTCGAATAGCTCCCCTCTCTTCCCCTACTCTTCGATATCGAAACAGCCTAGCTCCGCAAATCCGCAATATGTCTGCCACGTCAGTTCAATCATGTAATGGAACGAACGGGACGCCCACTGTGGATTCAATCAATGAAACATTCATAGCGAGAGCTAAAAACTTAGGTACCTATATAAAACATTTCTGTATCAATGCTGCTGATATTTGCTCTGACTTTTATGCTTTACAATTGATGTTTTTAATACTTAGCTTGAATAGGAGTTGTAGGATTACTACATTGAATCAACTTTAATCTGATACAGAACCACTCTTGCTAGTAGTTACCGATATCCTTTGCTCTTAATGAACCTATTGCTAAATTATATGTATATTACTAGCAGACGTCACGCGGTTTCACCCTCGTAGTTCCCGTTCCCGTGGGAATACGGAGATAAAATATAGCCTATATTACTCGCTGATAATGTGGCTTTCCAATGGTGAAAGAATTTTTAAAATCGGCATAGTAGTTTTTGAGTTGACTCATTACAAACAACACACACACATAAAAATAAAATTTTTTCCTCTTTATAATATTAGTGTAGATGATGGAGCTTTCGGTACAAACGTATAACAGCCACCGTCGACGCACTTTCTAGGCTTCCCCATTGTTTGTAAAGTTTCAGCAAATAGGATTATTCCGAAATCTAATAGTTTTTTTTTAATTCAAAACAGACAAGTCCTTATTGCCAAATGGGCGCAGTTATATAATGTTAATTATAGCTTTATTAATTCCAAACAGATTTACATTTCAATACAAATAATTGGTTGTGTTAGTATTTTACTTGTTTGTTAGTATAACTTAATAATTTCCTCCATTTCGCTCTATCTCTTGCCTGTCTGTTCCAGGTGATTCCAGCCGTGACAACTGTGTCATCACTCCATCTTTTGAATGGCCTTCCTTTTCGTCTATTCTTGAATATAGGGCACCAATTCGTGACAACTTTGGACTATTTGTTCCCTGGTGATCTTTGCACTATTAAACCATATTACTCGGCAGTAAATCAAAGTGAAATTATAGTATTCAACTGCTGGATTGTCTCAATGCTGACCTCAAAATAGTTGGAAACAAGCAGATGATGACTGCCAAATGAGCACAACCATGTTGAGAGCTTTGAAATTAAATCGACAGAAAATCGAAGATTCCCATCGTTTATTCGCCTTACAAATTTATTAATAAATCTCTTATACTTAACTTGCACCCACGGAAAAGATTAAACCTACGTTCATTGTCTTCACTCCCACGGAAAAGAAATGAGTTGAGCGTTTCTATTGGTGGAAAGGTATATTTTTAGATTTATTATTCTACAAGCTTAAATTCCCGTACCGTATATTAGAGGCAAAGAATTCGATGCCTACGAAGAAAACACTCGTATTGACAAAATGAATCTGCGGACGGTTTTTCTGTGTTTTCATAGTCATGGTAATGACTACATATTTATTAGATTCATTCGTAACTAGCTTCTTTCTTCTTTTTTGTCGAAAATTATCCCAAGGGAACATACTCTCGGGATAAAAACTATCCTATATCCTGTCTCGGGACTCAAACTATCTCTATATAGCATTAAGAGGTAACAGACAGCTGATATACAGACAGACACACTTTCGCATTAATAATATTAGTATGGAGAATATGACGAAACGAAGAGGTATGTATGTCGGAATAAAACAGCAGCCTTATATCCCGCGTTGTGGAATTTGTTCAAAAGAGTCACCGCGGCCCTGGAACGTAAAGGGCTTTAGGAGGAACACGGATGGGTTTTAGTCAGTAAGAGTCTGACACGCCCTTCCGCTCCACCCAGTCATTTGATGATTTTCCATTCTTAAAAAAAGGCTTATATCCCGCAATGATGGCGTTGATAAAAAATATGTTAACCTCTCATTGCTCTATATTTTGACAGATTGCGACTGACATGCGAATGCAAAGTTGCTCAAAATGAGTAGAATTCTTTTAATATTTAATGTACAACAGTGCAACATCTTTCAGTGTCGACCAATAATATAAACAAACTAATCACAGAACAGTGCGATCCTGATCACGATAATATCTAAACAGCCTCTGCAAGCCCAAGTTCAGCTTACGGAACTGGTACACAAACGCGTTGTTTAAAAACCCTACCACCGAAATTATTTATTAATAACATATAATATGGACCAAAATAACCAAGGCGCGACCCAAAAACGCGACCGGCTCTTGTCACCGCACGTTACATAATCTCATGTAAAAGCGTTACCTCTTTGTAATCTAGAAATAGATGACATTCATAAAACTTCTCTCTTTTATTTTCAGGATAAATTAAAAAAGAAAAGTTTTAATGAAAGAGGAACACTGAATTAGGATCGCTTTAAGGTTTTTAGATATAAATTAGGTGACCAAGTTGCTGCAAGACTTGAATCGAAGATTGCCAATAGAGTCGAAGTGAAGTGTGATCCTTTTAACAGGTGTTGTGACAAAATGACCTCGTAAGAGCCACTCTAAAAATAAGACATGGCATTACATGGTTTTTTTTTAATAAATACGCTATAGGAATTAGAAGATATTTCTGTTGCTTAATTTGTTCTTCGGTCTGCAATTCGGTCACCAATGTATCTATTACGTATGATTATGAAAATGTTTCCCTGGATCGTTCACCGTGCCGGTCATTGATAACTCAATTTTATTATTAGCCTGTAGTGCTATGCGACTGGGCAAAACCCTCCCTCATACCTTTCCAGATACTATTTTCTTGCGCCACCTCGAACCAGCTTTCGTGGTGTTCGTCCAAGTTATCTCTCCACCGGTTACATCCTTTACTATTATTATAAACGCGACAGTTTGTATTAATGGATGTTTGTTACTTTTTTACGCAAAAACTACTGAATGGATTTTAATTAAACTTTACAATAATATAGCTTATACATCAGAATAACACAGGCTATAATTTTTAAAAATATATTGTATAGTAAAACTTTTTAGGAAGGCTATACGGGAAAAAAACGGTATATGCGCGTACGAAGTCGCGGGCAAGAGCTAGTTATTTAAATATAACTTCATTTTTATGGAAAATTTTATTTTCAGCAAAATATTCTTGGAATTGAGGTAAAAGGCAGGCAAACGTATCAAATATACATACCATAGTATTAATATAGGTCATATAGGCAGCTAAGCGCTTCTGAGCTTGTCATCCATCACGATCGTTTGCATGTGCGTTGTGACAAATGCCTTCCTAATCTGTTCTGTAAGCGGCTGATATTACAGGTAAATATGTACGCTTATTTTATTTATGTTAAGGTATTTATGACGTCATGGTAGTATTTTTTCGACGTATATTCGGGTACTGCGCTCTAGGCAAGGTGAAATTGTATCAGTGATAACAATAAATATGGATTCAGAAACAATCCATTTTTGTTTTCAAAATATAACAATAAAAGTACAATTACATGCACCGCGGCCGATCTATCGCATGCGACAATAGCCAGAGTATGAGAATGTATGGTGCAGTTTCCGAGGTCTTCTGGACCTCTGGTCCTGTGGTCCTCTGTACCAAATTTCATCTAAATCGGTTTAGCGGTTTAAGCATGAAGAGGCAACAGAAAGACAGACAGACACACTTTCGCATTTATAGTATTAGTTTTAATATTATAAATGGTTTACATATTATTTAATTTATCTATTAAAATTCCAACAATTCCTTGAATCTTAAAATAGACGTATTAATATTGCCTTATCCAACTACGTTGATTTTGGCTTCAAGTCTAATTCGACGCAGCTGAATATAAGTCTTGCAACATAGATAAAAAAAACCTTTTTTCGGTTGTAAATCAACGTTCTGTAGCATCTGATCCTATAATACGAAGTCTATTTCTTCCATAGCCGGCAGGATCAATAGAAGGAATAACTTGTGGCTTATTCCAAACATGGATGTCAAGTTTGCGAAAAGTTTGAGGTCAAAGGTCAAACGAATCGTTTCTCGTCTATATATCTTCCTATTTATTAAGACGGTTGAGCATTTTTGTGGTTCTACGTGGCAGGGTATGACGTCAAACAGAAAGATGAAGCGGATAATTCGGTCCTTATTTTCTTGCACATAAGGTATGTTTTATTTCGAGGGATTCTTTAGTGGAGCGGTGAATTCTTCAGTTGTAGGTACAGAGAATCTATGATCGAATATTTTTGCTTCTTGCTTGATGAAAAGAAAATGATTTTCAGTAATAGTAGGTGAATAAAATGATGTCGCTCAACCACTGTGCAAGGTTTTCACTGTCGACTACATTACTCCGACAAACAAAATCCCGACGAACGCTATCTCGCCTGATCATTTTACCGACCTGCAGTAGACCGGCAGAACAGTAAGCCGATGGAGTTTACCTCTACAGAACGCTATCTCGACAGTCATTTGGTCGACAAAAAACTAGTTCGACTAACAGTTGACCGATCGAATGCCATTCCGCGGTACAGTAGACCGACAGAAGACTAGGCCGAAAAGGTTTATCACGCCTGAACATAATTAAACACACAGCGGACTATCAAAAATACAAGTGGAATAACCTTGAATTCAGAAAAATAGGGTTCAATAATTAATTTGGTAACGGTAGCCTCACTTTTTGAAGGTTCAAATGATATAATACTAAATTATATTTATTTAATATGAAGAAAAGTCGATGTGTTGCAGTTGTATCGATAAACTATAAAACGTGCAAAGCCAGGCCGGGTGACTAGTCGTAAATATTCATGAGTCACGTCAATCCTCAACCAAAAAGGGCACTAATTTAATATAATAAGCTCGATATTGCATTTCGTACGTATAAATCATACTCGCTATTTCTTAAGGTGACGTGTGACAACCCATCTTCATCCTCAGTTCTTTACGCTCAGTTTATTGGCAGCAAGTCAAGTACACTCCCACATAGAAGTGTTTAAAATATTATTTATTATGAAAGTTCAAGGCTGTCAAACCTTGAAAGTTTTCAAAAGGTCATACTTTTTCTGGTATTATGATTTTAATGGTAAAACGGAATTAGTATTTTGTGTTTTAATTTAGTTCAAAGTACCTTAGTTCGACAACACCTCTTTTCGAAGCGTCAATTTTTGTAATTGAAGACATAAACAAATTGATTATTTAGTCATTTATAAAAGACATACACTAAACAATTGTAAGCGATTGTACTTTAAAGCAACACATTCGAGTATTGGATATTCGGCTATCCCTGTCTTATTCTATCAATGTAGCACCGAGAGAGATGGCGAATCTTTAAAATGTATTCGTTTTGATCTGAGTAAGTAGGTATCTAAATTATTTCTAGACAGGATACAGAGTCGGTCGTGCGTTTGAAGTCCGTTTTATTTCTGTATTTATGTTGTTATATTAAGAATTTTATAAATAATACGTGTTTTTGCTTTTAAATAGAAAAATGGAGCGGGTCATGGAAATGGTGAGAAGAGTTTTGGAAGCTGCACAGAAATGGGATCCAATTTTCAGGCATATTTTTGTGCTTTGGGATAAGATTGTGTAAGATCTATTAATTGTGCCTACCTACTTATTTCTCCAAGGAATTGTATTATGTAGCAATTTTCTTCATTAGGTATACCTACGAATTCTGTTTGTCATCTAAGTTAGAAACACAAAATCTGTCTCATTCATAAAAATGCTATCACACGGAACGATTGTTTGCCCACAACAGATAGATTGTCTAGATATGAAGGTAATACAACAATTTTCTTTTTGAAGCACACGACAGTACCTAATTCAACTTTCTTCTGCCTTCTATCTTATGTGGATGGTTGCCAATGGAAGTTAGGTAGACAACCTTCGTTTTGTTTATGTAACTTTGGACTTCCATGATTGGTAAACAGCTATGGAGGTCGTATACTTTTTGGGGTAGGTAGAAAGTCTTTTTTTTTTAAGGATGGGAAATCATCAAATGACTCTTACTTACTAAAACCCATCCGTGTTCCTTCTAAAGCCCTTTGCGTTCCAGGGCCGCGGTGACTCTTTCGAACAAATTCCGCAACCCTGGTAGGCTCTGGCCCTACCGGGCCCCGTCTAGGTAGAAAGGCTAGGATGGCCAAATTGAATTGGCAGTAGGCGGGGCACATTGCTCGTAGAACAGATGGTCGATGGGGCCGAAAAGTTCTGGAGTGACGACCGAGTACAGGAAGACGCAGCGTTGGCTCCCGCAAGGTGGACCGATGACCTAGTGAGGGTCGCGTGGTACCGGCTGTTGTGGCGACACTTGGGGGAGGCCTATGTCTAGCAGTGGTCGTCTTTCGGTTCTGATATGATGATGATGATGATGACGAGAAAGGCTAATAGTACCTAGTAGTTGTCTGTAAGAGATTGCCCTAAGCGATAAAACCGCCCAATGTACAATTTTGTGAGTTTGCTGAGTAGACAATCATTGCATTCCACATTCGTAAGAATGTCATGGGCTTAAAAAGTGATAATGCACACATTAGAAATAAAAATTGGCAGTGTAGTGGAAAAAATAATATTTTTGCTTGTATACCAAATAGCTTTGTTGACTGTACAAAGGTACACTTGTTTTATAAATGTTTGTCCTGTGCTTATTATGAGGTGTGTATAAAATAAATTATGAACATAGTAATTTTCCTCCTCATTTATTAAAGTACAAAATTAAACTTAAATTGTTTCGTATAATATCTACCATAATATCTGTTAGTTTATTATTATAGCATTTATATTTGTATTTAATGAATATCTATAAAATATTTTTTTTCGATTTAATTTCAATTTTTAATATTGTTAATTTATGGTTTATTGTACACACTGTAGTCTAAACCCAGAGATTTACTGAGAGAGAATGCTTTGTTGCAGATGCAACAAGGCATTCAAACAGAATAAACGCAATACCCACTTTTACCATGGGACCAACACTGAAATCGCGGATAAAAAATTGACTTCCCATACATATACTGACTGGCCTGTTGGTCGAGTGGTTAGTGACCCTGACTGCTAAACCGGAGGTCGTGGGTTCGATTCCCACCCAGGACAAATCTTTGTGTGATGAGCATGATCATTTGTTCTGTGTCTGGGTGTAATTTGTCTATAATATGTATGTATTTAGAAATATATAAGTATGTTTATCAGTTGTCTGGTTGCCATAGCACAGGCTCTGCCTAGTTTGGGATCGGATGACCGTGTGTGAGTTGTCCCAAGATATTATTATTATTATTATTATTATATACATTGACGTCGCATAACTCGACAAAACCCCACTTACTGAACAGCCGCTGGTCCAATAGTAAAAGTTGTTCATAATGATGAGTACAATGACCCCTTAAGAGGTATTGCGTTTATTCTGTTAAACATTGTATACCATCGGATTTACTATACATAAAGTTTAAATAAAAAAAATGATAATATTCAATTTCCTAAGCAACTTCTTACTTTTTTATTATAAACCTTCCTAACTTTATTGTCTTCGTCTATATATCTTACAAGCGACATAACGTAACGTAATGAATGACTCATGGATTTAAAAGTTTAGTGTAATGAAGTGCCATCTGTCATGTCGAGTTAGAACTGCAGCTTCATTACAATTTGTAAATTAATTCTCCTATTTTCAGCCTATTCTGACATTCTTGAGATTGAATTTATGTGCTTTATTGTACACCAAAAATAGTTAGATACCTAACGCTTTACACAAACTTATTTCTATGGTTTCAGTGGTGACAGCGATAGGTATTTTATCTACTAGACAACATTCTTCTTCAAGTGGTAAATCATCATCTTACTAGCCTTTTTCCAACTATATTGGGGTCGGCCTGTCAAACCGGATTCAGCTGAATACCAGTATTTTACGTGGAGCGGCTGCCTACCAGACCTCCACAACCCATTAACTGGGGACAACGGTAGTTCTTGGTAAGACTGGAGTCAGATTTTCTGGCTTCTGACAATCCCTAACGACTGCTAAATATCTACAAATGACAGCCGGGATCAAAGGCTTAACGTGCTTTCCGAGGTACAGAGGAAACTCAGTATGATAAAGATATAGATATAGATAGTATATATCATAGACCAACCTTGAAAAGCGTTGCTTAACTTTGAAGATCGACCCATGCGGCTGTTATTCTTAAGCTACGAGCTCCTCTCTTCGTGCGGTAAATACATTAATCATATTTTTTTTTCAAAAGCATAAACAAAATCTAATAGAGCTTTGAGGTTCGTCTGGGTACAGTAAGCTAAGTAAGTAATTTGCTGAAGCACGTTAAACGTGAAATATTTATGATAACTTGATAAGTTTTGGTTACAAAGGTAGAGAGGCGACTGTATGATTATATTCTTCAAAAACAATAAGATGTTAGCACTTTGAAAGTCAACTGACTGACCCATCCTCTGAAGAAGAAATTAGCGGATTAATTGCGTTATTCAAAATAAATTTCAATTATTCCATTTGACAATTCAAAAACATTAATTGCGTTATATACGTTACCACGTAATAGACCATGCAATGGTTTAGTTTCCTTCAAATATTGTAATATAAGGAGAGTGAAGATGCAAGTTTGACGAAGAAAAAGCCACAAAATAGACACCCCCGAATTCATTTACTCTACTTATAGCCTTTTTTCAATGTCACACAATGAACCTTGTTTCACGCTCCAATACTCCTTACCCAAAGAAACCAGACATTTGGGGCAAACCACACATGTATTTATAATAAATAATTAACTCACAAGCAGCACCGTTATAGGGTTTAATTAATCCCGGACAACGGGAATGTGTCCCGGTCGAATTTATTGCTATAATTTACGACAGCCGGAGAAAAAAGGGAATACAAATACTGGGTAATGTGTACTGTATTAGATGGTTGGTTAGAGAAATTAGTGGGACTAGGGTTGTTCAGCTGAGAGCTGTTTCACATGGCGACTTCATGATGCGTAAAAGCTTTTTTTTTTTATCTACAACTCACACACGGTCATCCGATCCCAAACTAGGCAGAGCCTGTGCTATGGCACCCAGACAACTGATAAACATACTTATATATTTCTAAATACATACATATTATAGACAAATGACACCCAGACACAGAACAAATGAACATGCTCATCACACAAAGATTTGTCCTGGGTGGGAATCGAACCTACGACCTCCGGTTTAGCAGGGTCACTAACCACTCGACCAACAGGCCAGTCAACTAGCTTCGCGACTAGCGGTGAAGCCGGCTAGGTAAAAGCAGATTCACGTCTGAATCGCGATTGAGTCGCTGCATAACACGATGTGTGAAATCAACTTTACAAAAAGTCGATACTCACGTAATTTTGTCCCGGAAAATAATAGCGTAAAATATGTCTGAGGTTTTCCTTTACTTTTGTTTACATCAAAAAAGCTCTATAAAATTTAGTCGTCAATTTCCAGTATTCTGAACACTAACGTTTTTTGATATCTAGACTGAACTGCTGCTATTCGAAAATACTGAATAGACATTGCCTTTTATTATTGCTGTGACATATCATAGTTGTACTTACTCATTGAACACCATACAAGTATTTATGCAGTACTAAGGAAGTCGTAGAACTGTTAACACGAAGCACCGAAAGCCGATACGAAGGCCAACAGTTAAATGACGCAACAGTACAAAGCTTTCAGGAATTAAGCATATTGTATTGAAAGAAGAAAGTGAACAATACATTTGAGGACTCCAAAGCGTATTTTTCTTTGCGAAGTATGTATGGTGTAACTTTGATTGATATATTGAAAAACAATGTACCTAATAAGGCGACTTAAAGTAGTGACAATCTTTTTTACAAAAAATACGACCGAATCAGTCAAATCTTGTTTTTATTTAATAATTATGAAAAAGAAACTGTTTTAATAAATACTTAACTAACCGACTTCCAAATTAAAATTAAAATTTGGGAGTCATTTTTATTGTATTGTGTGTGTTGTTTTGTGTGTTGGAACTGTCAAATTATCTACCAACAGTAGCTGAAACGTCATGTTTGTCATTCATCTGAAACGTCACCTTTCAAACATGACGTTTCAGCTACTGCCTACTGTGTTTTTTTGCTGTCATCACAAAATTACAAATATTTCTATCCGGTAAAGAATATTACTAATATTATTTTATGATTTTATTCTCATGTAAGTAACAATTGCATTAATGAGAATGAAGTAATTTAACCTTTTGAACACCAGAGCATAAACGCATTGGCATACCCCCAACGCCAAGCCACAAATTAGCCGAACTTTTTGTCACATATTAGTGACGTTTGGCATATAGAGCACGCGCTTGCTTGTCATGTATACCTGACAATGGCTTTCAAAAGGTTAAACCGAAACCAGACGCGCTACTTCGAAAAATCAATCATCAATTTTCAATCAGATGGTCAATGTCGTGAACTTGAGCTTCCCAGCCAACAGCATGAAGAACTTACTCGTACCATACAATATCTACATTCAGTATCACATTAATATGTTTTTAATTAATATAACACCAACTAAACTCCACTTCCCAAAGACAAAGAGCGTGTTATTGCACTAGCAAATTCGCATACCGAACGCGAATCGGCCATAAACATTTAAACCAAAACCATCTGTAAATGAACCGAGGTTAAAATCGTAACAGGGTGTAAATCAAACGCACTGCACATGTCCGTTCCCATGATTCATGGCACTGCAAATCTTACAGCCGTATTAAAACGGAACAGAGTTCAAATTAATGAAAGATTGTGTTAGCTGTAGGCGTGTAAGGACTTATTAAGATCACTTTGCATGCATCATGCCAATTGAGTGCGGGATACATGTGTTTCTCATTCTTTTTTTGCTCAAGATTATACTTTGAGTGAGGATGTATACGTAGTTTATTTGTTACGTTTTAAAGTTATGGACGTCGTAATGGGTTGAATGCATATGAAGGTGATATTATTGAGATCAGAATAACACTTTGAAATTAAAGTTGTAAATTATGATGGAAAGCTCTTACCCTCTTTATTGGATGGCCATGGAAATACACTCAATTAAATTGGTGTTTGAAATTTATTGATTCATTACAAATTATTTGTCGACAAAATTACGATTAATGTGTGAGAAAGAAGCTTGAAGGCCACTATGCTTTAAGTAACAACAAAATCAAAAGAAAACGGAGTTCACATGATCATGAAAAACTCTATCAATTTTTCAGTGGAAACTAAGGTCTAGAAGACAGCAAAAATATACCTCTTTTGCATAAGTACATCTCCAAAAGTCATGGATTGTTCACTTAACACAATTGGGAAGAAACAAAATATTTACACTTGATAATAAAGCTTTCTTGGCACCGTTAAATGACGTCTCCCCTCCTTTGACTTTCAAGTATCGCGGGAATGTCACCAGCTGACACTGCCTGTTCTTTCTTCTCAACATGACAACCGAATTTAAGATAAAAATGTCGCTTTGTTATCTCTCTTACTTGCATCATCATTATTCAATGACATTGTTTATGTGGCTTGACAAAATAGTAGCTTATTTGAAACTATTAATCCACAATATTGAATTAACTGAAATGAGACTGCTTTTATGACAGTATCTTTCATAGACTTTACGATAGTCTTTATGGCAAAATTATTGAAAAACTTCTAGTTTTACTACGCTCTATAAAAAAAACATGAAAAACTTACCTATCACGAAAACTACTCACACTATATTCACAACCTTAAACTGTTATCCAAAACTATTAAAAGCAGTTCTAAATTATCCAAACAACCAACGTTTTTAAAATACTATCGTCTAACATCCAAGATCCTTTACGAAAATTAAAGTTATTCACAACACTTCGCGGTATAAGTTAGGGCGGGAGGTTGTATGGAGGCTTCGCACAGCCGCCCGACGCCACGACAGCCGGCAAACTGCCGCCCGCCCTAGCCGTCCTGAATGTTTTCGCAACAACTGAAATTTTTATTCAGAGAGCGAACATTATCTTCAAGTTTTCGAAGAGTTCGTAAGTACTGTGAATGCAAACTCGAGGCTGTATTTTTTAGTTATAAAGATACTCATCTTTTGAAGTTGTTTAATATTGTTCAGTATTGGTTCAATCGCTCACGAATAATTGAACATTGATGTAGTATGAATTGCAGGAAAAAGTCTGACGATTCGGTTCGCAATCAAATGAATGCAATTTGAATGGTTACGTTGGCTACTATAGCAGACTATGTATTTGGGATAACTGTCGATCTTTCCAATTGCCTATGCAAGCGTTTTGTGCAAGTGTATTTGTCTGAGTTCGGATTTTTTAGACTATGTGCGAAACTGACTCGAAATATAGTCTTTGAACTGATCGAGCTGTGAAAATGTTAGCGTTAACAAAACTCAGTTTAACTTTTTTGACTCAGTGTGCGCACTGTCTTAGCGATAAATTAAACTATGAAGGCAGTTTTATCGCAAATAAGAATAGCTACCACACCTCACCAGTCACTGATGAGGAAGATTCCTTATCTACGACCACCCATCAAAGTGACGCAAACTACCATCGCAATAAAAAAAGAAAAATAAATGGTAATTAATTTATTGGCGCGATCGCGTCAAAACAATGCCTTATCTATGAAAAAAGCCTCTGTTTTAACGCTTTAAGTTCGCGTGCGAGTGGCTCCCCCTATCCATCACTCAGATAACATGAACAAATACTTGGTGGAATTAGCATAAACCCTAGAAATTGTTACCAATTTCAGTCTAGAATAATAATTGGATATTTTCAGGGAAAGTTTGTACTCTGTCCTGAAGACGGAATTTCAGTCCCCCGACATTTAGCGACGGTAACTGTGTTATCTTTTAGACACTGATTAATCTTGAGTATTTGAAATTCTTAATTGTATTAGTGAATTGTTCCGCCTAGTTTCATGCTAGGCTGAGTAGAACAGACAGGAATCTTGAAAGCTAAATTGACGAATACAATTCTAACAGTATTGTATTTATATATATTTTAATTATGCAAGGATAATGATGTTTAATAAGGTAACAGAGTTTCAGTAAACTGTTTGCGCGAGTGAATTATTAGTCAAATTAGATGTATGGCAGGCAGACTAGATTGACTTAATGTAAATTGTTTGAATATAATATTGTGGTAGTACACTTTTCAACGAACTTTTACTACTGTATATACACTTAAATTCATGGTAGTTAATACAACAGTAAAACTTAATATATTATATACGTTACTAGCTCCTTCAATGATAGGAATATTATTTTAATTTATTGGTTGCATTAGTGCAAGTTATGAAAAAAATTTATATCAGCCCCACTGGACGATCTTCAAGGTTAAGCAACGCTTATCGAGGCCGGTCCATGGATGGAAGAAATACGAAACTTTTATTGAGATTTTCACTTATATATATGGTTACTCATATTAATGGTTTCGCACAAAGCATCCATTTATTTTAAGCAAAAATTATGATAACAAAGTTGGAGATCTTCATTGCTGCAAACAATACTGAGGTTCCTACAAAGGTACTGAGATTCCTCCGTGCCTCGGAAAGTACGGCTGACATTTGTATATCTATGACAGTCGTTATGGATTCTGACATCCAGGAAATATGACACCAGTCTTGCCAAGATGTATCGTTACCCAGTTACTGGGTTGTAGACGTCAGTTAGGCAGCCACTCCATGTAATACACTGGTACTCAGCTGCGTCTAGTTAGACTTGGGCTAGATAGATTGAGTGTTTGATTTTTTGCATGAATGTAATCCCCAATAGAATAAAATAGCCAATGTCTACTCACATTAAGCAACGCTTATCGAGGCTGGTCCATGGATGGAAGAAATACGAAACTTTTATTGAGATTTTCACTTATATTTATGGTTACTCATATTAATGGTTTCGCACAAAGCATCCATTTATTTTAAGCAAAAATTATGATAACAAAGTTGGAGATCTTCATTGCTGCAAACAATACTGAGGTTCCTACAAAGGTACTGAGATTCCTCCGTGCCTCGGAAAGTACGGCTGACATTTGTATATCTATGACAGTCGTTATGGATTCTGACATCCAGGAAATATGACACCAGTCTTGCCAAGATGTATCGTTACCCAGTTACTGGGTTGTAGACGTCAGTTAGGCAGCCACTCCATGTAATACACTGGTACTCAGCTGCGTCTAGTTAGACTTGGGCTAGATAGATTGAGTGTTTGATTTTTTGCATGAATGTAATCCCCAATAGAATAAAATAGCCAATGTCTACTCACATTTCGTTTTTTCATTGATTTTCGAACCAAGTCCGTACATTGGTTGCCTAGCAACGACACTGTATATATATTGTATATTGTACCACTTATTAACACCCTCTGCTGCTTAATACAGAAGAATTGGATTATTTTCATCAGTTCTCAAAAGTATTAACTTTTGAGAACTGATGAAAACAATCCAATTCTGAGAAGTTTTCGATAACCATACACGTACTTATTTGAAATTGTAAACAAATAAACTGTAAACAATATTTTTATGTATTCACTATTTACTTTTTTCATTACTTTTCCCAGTTTTGAGTATTCACCATGACAAAAGAAAATCGGCTTTTTTTAACCGACTTCAAAAAAGGAGGAGGTTCTCAATTCGACTGCATGTTGTTTTCTTTTTGTGTGTTTGTTATGCGTTCATTCAATCAATTATGAATTGATTTTGGTGAAGTTTCGAAAGCCTATACTCTTGAGGTGGTCCCATTGGCACCAAGTCAGAATCTGATGATGGGATCCCCATCAACATTAAAAAAAAATGCCCATTAAAATCCCCATTATAAAGGCACATATAATGTTTTTCATATACTTTCTAACGCAATTCAGATAATTGTGCCTGGTAATCAACATCTCATCTTGCTGAGCTGATGATGGAAGGTATAAGTCAGGATCTGATGCTGGAATCCCAGGAAAAAATGTTTTTTCAGCGATATTCTTTCTGCGTTGTGAACAGTTATATTGTAATTGCATTGTACGATCAACTTCAAAGATATACCAGTGACCTCCTCAACTTAAAATCAATAAAATCTATTAAAGTGTGGAAAAAATGTGTGGAAATTGAGGTTTTTTACATATTGCGACTGAGATGCGATACGAAGTTGCTAAAAAATAGTAGAATTGGCACTCAGATCTAAGTTCAAAGTTTTCTTTTCCTGAACCTTCTTTTCTGCCACGATCTCTTATTAATTAATGATGTGTTCGACAATAGAGTTGGGTTGCCCAGGACTTACCATTCTTGACTTAAAGACCCCAACATTATATCTATCAAGAAATACAAACCCCGGCAATGATATTCACTTTCACTTTCTTTAAGCATGGGAAATCATTAAATGACTTCTTCCGCTCTGGGTGGAGCGGAAGGGCGTGTCAGACTCTTACTGACTAAAACCCATCCATGTTCATTCTAAAGCCCTTTGCGTTCCGGGGCCACGGTGACTCTTTCGAACAAATTCCGCAACCCTGGCAGGCTGGCCCTAGCGGGCCCCATGATATTCACTCCTAAGCTGTGCGCACTATGGAAGCATACCCAAAACACAAGCACTAAGTTTCAGTTATACAATATCGATCTCAGAAACCAAAAATTAACATTAAACAAAAAATCCCCGTTTTATTACCTCTTGAATGGCTCTCAACGTGTACTTTAACGACGCAATTAATGTGGCTACAGTATAAACTTGTAAACTCTTCAGGAAACTACAAACGTATGCAAATTGAACGATATCGTAAAATGTCGCGTGCGCAATCAGAACTTGCCTGTGCGCTGTGTGATGAACTTCATGTAGCGATCAAGTGTATGGTGATTGTGTTAGAAAAAAAACATGCGGGGCAGCCTTTGGGGACTTGCGACAGAAGTGAAATCTAAGTAACTTGTGAATTGTATCGTCGAGCTATTGTTCACCCAAAAGTATACATATATACACAGTAAAAAAGTATAAGTATAGCTCATGAAAAGCGTTCGATGACGATGATGCGAGTTCCATAATTTTTGTTCACCCAAAAAGTACAGATATATACACAGTATAAATATAGCTCATGGAAAGCGTTCGGTGACGATGACGCGAGTTCCCTGAATTTTTGTTCACCCAAGGAGTTCACATATATACACAGTATACATATAGCTCATGGAAAGCGTTCAGTGACGATGACGCGAGTTCCATGATTTTTTGTTCATCCAAAAAGTGCTCAACGCGCCTAAAGAAGTTTTTACTTCAAAAAACGTTGTTACATTGGTTAAAAGGATCTGAAAAGCTTAAGAACACCCTTTTTCATTGACATGTTGTCCCACAAGATGCAAAGGCAAGGAGTAGCAGTGCTATTTACTCTACTACCGTTATTACAAATTTATCATTATCATCATACCAGCCGAAAGACATCCACTGCTGGACATAGGCAGCCCCCAAAGAGGCTGTTGCAATGTCCAGAGAATGCTGCTGCTCATTCTCTGGCGAGTCCCTTAGTCGCCTCTTATGACACCCACGGGACGAGATGGGATGATGCTGTACGTCCGATACCATACATTACAAACATACACACACATTATAAATCTATACTAATACTATAAATACGAAAATTGGATTGTTTGGATGGATGGATGGATGGATGTTTGTTACTCACTCACGTCAGAACGGCTGAACAGAGCTTTTGACTCAGAGGTAGATTGTAGTCTGGAATACCATGTAGGATCCTTTATCCCGGGAGTATGTTTCCTTGGGATAATTTTCGACATTCACGCGGGTAGAGCCGCGGGCGATAACCAATAAATTGTAACTTGAATAAATCTTTAAGCTTTCACTGTGAGGAGGAGCTCGTGGCTAAATAGTGACAGCCGCACGGGTCGATTTGGAAAGTTCAGTAATACTTTCTGAGGTCGGTCTGGGTATGGGTGACATGCCGAGATTTCTCCGTACCTGGAAAAAATCGTTAAGCTGATGGTCTCGGCTGTCATTTGTAGATCTCTAACAATCGGTACGGATTATTCAGAAGCCAGGAAATCAGACACCAGTAACGGTAACAGTAACACCCACACACAGTAAGGGGTCCCCTTGGCAAGATTACTGTTACCGTGTTACGGTAAAATACTTGCACCCAGTTGCATCCGGTTAGATTAGAGGCCCACCCCAAAATACTTGTACCCAGTTGCATCCGGTTAGATTAGAGGCCCACACCAAAATACTTGCACCCAGTTGCATCCGGTTAGATTAGAGGCCCACCCCAAAATACTTGTACCCAGTTGCATCCGGCTAGATTAGAGGCCCACCCCAAAATACCTGTACCCATTTGCATCCGGTTAGATTAGAGACCCACCTTAAAATAGTAGAGAAAAGTCCACGGAGATTGATTATAATTTGATTAAATTTTAAAGCTTTCACAGTGCGGTTATTTCGTTTCGGTATTATGTTCGCGCCAGCCCCAACACCATTCTTAGAACGTTAACTGAAAGTGGGACTCTCCGATCTAGGGGCGGACATTCCCCAGGATCGGCGTGCCTTACGCAGCTTAGAATAAATGTTACTTACACTAGTTTATAAGTATATATTGTGACTAACAAATATGGAATCTCTTTTGAAATGAATGAAGTTCTTTGAGCCCAATATGAGTATTAATCAGAATGCGATTTTCACGTAAGTGGCTTGCATTAAATGAATGGAGAATGCTTTTTACATGAAGGCCGCCTATGCACCTCTACTGTACATAAAGTTTAAATTAATAAAAGACTTTTTCCATACGGTCTGAATTTTTATTACCAGTCATCTACTAGGAGCTTAGAGCCTATTTCAGACCAATCTGTTTACGATAGCTGTCCCACATTTTTTCTTTAGCCGTCGAATACTGGCTGTTTTTTCTCTACGGCGGATACTTTGTGACGTGAACACATCAGCGGGAATACGGCTAGCCTGTCATGGTCCATCCACGTTGATTTCCATACCAGCTCTCCAGCTACCAGCTCTGGACTGGGGAAATAATTTGTATTTGTTTAGAAAGTTACACAATAGGGATGTTGCTTGGGTTAAAGAATATGATTGACACTAGGAAGTGGTGACGGGTGGGCGTTTTGGGGGACTGTCTTTATGTAGAACTTTGACGTTCAAAAAGTGCTGGCACTCAGCCTAATTTGAATAAATGACTTTTGATTTTGATTCTATTTTGTCCGAGAGTTAGATTATCGAAAAATATTGGATACGTATTTTTAGTTTGTCAAATTAATTAAAAAAATACGAAGATAAAGCGCATCAAAGATAAGAAGTGGGAGCTTGTAATGTCAATTTCTAGTAAAATGTGTACTGGTACCTAAGTGACGTCACACGAGTTTTCAACGCACTGTATCTTCTTCATTTTTCGTTTACGTGACAAAAGAAAAAATACGTATCCAACATTTTTGGAAAAAAAATATCTGACTTACTAATTAGCCTTTTTTAGTTAAATATTTATATATTCTCTTACGCTCGGTTTTCTAGCAGTACCTACTGCTTAACACAAAGCATTTTTGACATGACAACGTCTAATAAATCGATGAACGCCGGCTGCACGAACGAAAAAGGATGACTCATTGTAACGTTACGATCATTTCATCAATGTTTTGTTATAACGTTGTCACGTTAAACTATCGTCCGTAAACCGATTTTACAGACAGCCAATTTTTTTTAAACTCGTAACGATTCCGTTTACTTTCATGAGGGAACTTTCAACAATGCTCGCATAACAGGCAACATACAGGCAAATAAACAGACCGAGTTACTTTAGCATTTAAAATACAAGTAATTAAGGATAAAGCTATTTCTCACTAGTAGACAGCAGTCTGAAAGCCTTTTTTTTTTTAAGGATGGGAAATCATCAAATTACTTCTTCTGCTCTGGGTGGAGCGGAAGGGCGTGTCAGACTCTTACTGACTAAAACCCATCCGTGTTCCTTCCCTTTGCGTTCCAGGGCTGCGGTGACTCTTTCGAACAAATTCCGCAACCCTGGCAGGCTCTGTCCCTAGCGGGCCCCGTCTTCTATGCTGACATCTCTTTGAGGCGCGCGTGATACACAACGCGCCATCGACCCGGGCCTGGTGGTGATCGGACAGCGAGCCACCCGACGCTCGCCGTCCGCAGGCCCGCGCCTACGGTGGCCGGGGATCGCCTTGCGACTCCCGACGCCCGGCAGTCTGAAAGCCTACAATATCGATACAAATAAAGAGGAAATAAATTGTTTGATCGTTATACAAGCTACTCTCAGAACACTGATCCGATTAGAAAAAATCTTTCACGTGCAGTAAGCTAGCTTAGCGCCATATCCTTTTTTATTCATAAAAATAGAGGGTTTCTGGAATGCAAAGAGCCTCGGTACCAAAGCCGTGGCAAAAGGCTAGTTCTTTTCTTATACAGGGCTTTAAAGGTTACTATTAACGTAATCAAACTTTAATCAGCTGCCCTTGTTACACAAGCCATTAACTTATAGCCAGCATGGCCATAACCTTTCTTTACATAAAGGCACATATAACACATGTCTATGTAGATTGTCTCAGAGAGCGTCATCTCACATTTTATAGCCAATTAAACTGGTAGTTAAGAAAGAGTCGTTTGTCTTAATAAAGTCGGTAAAACGAGACCGCCGATAACCTTCTGTTAAAGCATGTTTAACAATTGCCTAGTTATGTAGCTGGGTGGGTTATCTGTGGATAGTTTCAAGGCCAGATAGGAAGTCATTTGAATTTTATGATTGAAAACTCCTATAACTCTGTGTACCTATCTGTTATTGTTGTTAGGCCCAAGTTACTGAATCTCACTTCTAAAAGAAAATAATTTGAATAACTTTAAATTTAAAGCTATTCGACGACACGGTTGGTGCAGTGGTTGAGCGATTGACTGCTGCACCGCGTGTCACGGGTTCGATTCCCGCACGGAACAAATATTTGTATGGCCTACAGATAGTTGTTCCAGGTCTGGCTGTTTGTGTATGTGAGTTTATATGTTTGTAAACGCACCAACGGTACAGGAGATATATATATACGGTACGTTTAAAAAAAAAACAAAATATGTTTCTATTTTTTACCCGATAAGCAGATGGGTGAAGATGGCTTGTATGTACCTAAGTCGGATCCTCTACTATCCTGTGTTTCTTACATCAACCGGACTCCCGCGGCTCTATGTGTTTTCAAAGGAATATAATTGTTTTTCATTACAAACACGTTTATCTACGTAATTTAAATTTTGCACTTACCGAATTACGACTAATCAGGATCAATAATAATATCAAACATCCCACAGACGCATAAAAATATTTCACAATAAAATCGATAATGGCGGGACGAGCTCGACTCCTACCGAAAATACCTGGCCCGTACTAACAGAGTTGTGTGGAAAAGAGAGAGCTGGGTCTTTGCCCAGCCGTGGGCCAGAATAGGCTAGATAGACAGATTTATTTATTTATTTATTTACTTAAGATCTTCAACAAAGAATATACACAATACACACATAAATGAAAAATTACAATTAATATCGAGTAGGTGTACTCATTCACTTACAGGAGACCACAGCATGCGCAGTTAACAACTAAGCTAACAAAGTTAAATATTTAGAATTTCAGTCACTAGACATCAATTCTAAAAAAAAATATATATATAAATATATATGTATATATTTTTTTTTAAGGATGGGAAATCATCAAATGACTTCTTCCGCTCTGGGTGGAGCGGGAGGGCGTGTCAGACTCTTACTGACTAAAACCCATCCGTGTTCCTTCTAAAGCCCTTTGCGTTCCAGGGCCGCGGTGACTCTTTCGAACAAATTCCGCAACCCTGGCAGAGATAAATACATTTTAACGTAACATTAAAATACCAAACTCCCGATAAAAATAATAATTACCACTCATAGATCCTTGTATTAAAAGACCGCATCGTAACTCAATAGAGCCGATGCCGTATAAGCAATGAGATATTTCAAGTTACGCTTAGACAAACGATTTTAAATCGAAGAAAAAAGCTGTACTACCATTATAATCAGCATTGGGAGTAGCTGGTGTATGGTAAGACAATCGGCACAAACGAGAAACGACTGTGCTGCATGAAGGTAAAATATAGATACGGTATATTTATGACTAGCTTTTGTCCGCGACTTCGTACGTACATTATTTTTTCCTTTGCCTATTGTGTCCCACTGCTGGGCAAAGGCCTTCCCCATATCCTTCCAAACATTCTTTTCTTGCGCCACCTCGAATCAGCCAGCGTACGCACATATTGGTAAATAATTTGTTATTCTGTATTTTTTTGTTAATTTTTAATACCTATGTGTGTAACTTTTCAAATTTTATAATATCTCATTTATAATAAGATGGGTTCATACTGTAAGTGCAGAGAGTTATTAAAGCTAAATAAATAAATAAATATCCCGTTTTTTCCCTTTCCCGAAGGAGTTTTGGGGAATCCTTGGCGCTCCCCTACACTCCCTAAGGAACCTACATGCCAAATTTCAGCTTTCTACGACCAGTAGTTTCGGCTGTGCGTTGTCCGTCAATCACTCAGTCATTTAGTCAGTAAGGGAAGAATTTTATATATTAGGATGTTTAGCAATTTCCTGATCATTACGTGAATTAATAGATGAATGAGTTTTTCCATATTTTTCATCCGTAGTAATGTCCTGTAAAGACATTTCAATTGGTGAAACAATTTTAAATACATGCAGTTTTTCTAAAGATTGTCCCTACATATGACGACGGAAACTTTCACACAACAACAATTTACAACACTCTCTTTAAAATGTAGTAAGGATATATGTAGATTTTAAGCATGAGTTATAAAATCAGCTATTTGAGTGTTTTGCAGATATGCATAAAAAATTGACGCTTCATTCTACAGTCTATGCCAACATAACTAACTACCGTTCTTTTATAAGTTTATGGTTATATTTCAGGTCTGGCCGAAATGCAGAGTCGAGTTCGTGACTGGCCATGGTGAAATGACAGTTGTCAAGAAGCACGCCATCTATGAAAAGGGACGCGAGGTGGCTTTAGTTTATGTGGCGTTCTTATTGGCTAAGTACTTGGCCTGTGCCCAGTTAAGAACAGCTACAAATTTTGACTCCCAACTCGTCGTCACCACGGCACCAACTGTTGCACAATGCACATACCACATCCTACCATCCTAACTCCCACCCCACCATAACTGCTCGACTTTTTGCCCTATCTGCACCAGCTGTGGCCATGTTTATGGTGGCCGATCCACGCACCGCGCTTTGTCGCTTTTTAGTAACGTAGGGCACAATTGCAAGGACACACTGCAACTAAGGACTTGGCTTACCAAATATGTATTGCCCGCATTAAGAAAGGTATAAATATCTTGCCCTGTTCTTGATGTTGAGTTGTTTTTTTTTGCTTGGCTGTTTGGAGCAAAGGTTTGATCTAAATTAGTTGGTCTATAAGACTGGGCTACATGTTGTTGATGGCGTTTTATTTGACATCTACACTTTTTATTGGACAGTCTAATATGACACACATACATGAAATTGAGCAAGAAGAAAATAAAAACCATTTTATATTTTTGGTAACCCTTGGGTACCTACGGAACCCTATCACTAAGCCTCCGCTGTCTTTCCGTCTGTCCGTCTGTATGTCAGCGGGCTATATTTCTTGTAGTTCTTGAATTGTAATAGGTAGACAGTTGAAAAAAAGAAACAACAAATAATAAAAATTAAATTAAAATGGGGTTCCCATAAAATAAACGTGTTTTTTTTTTCGGTTTATGGTACGGAACTCTTCGTTTGAGAGTCCG
Source organism: Mamestra configurata (assembly GCA_002192655.3). Classification (NCBI taxonomy): domain Eukaryota; kingdom Metazoa; phylum Arthropoda; class Insecta; order Lepidoptera; family Noctuidae; genus Mamestra; species Mamestra configurata. Next base: position 72,802 of record NDFZ01004638.1, on the reverse strand, counting down.
ATTCGCATTTGACCGATTTTTTTACTTACTCGCGTCAACATACCACCATTACTCTCAGAAGCCAAACCCAGGCACTGGCGGAATGAACATCGGTTCGTTCACTACCAATTGCAGCATCAGTCCCTGAAGTCAACTTTCTAACAATTCCTAACAGCCAGAAAATCAGACATAGCCAACATTTTATCGGTGCCACCAACATTTGGTACAATCCAAAACAAAAGCACATGAAAATAAGTAACAAAAAAAAAACACTTAAAACAAAAATAAAAAGAATATCCACCGCGCCGATTATTGTACCGAGTTAAATTTACGGACGCAGCGACGGGTTTTTTAATCGCATTCGAATTCGCTAAACGATCGCCATTTTTGTAATTGAATTTTGTTTTTTAGTATACCTCGGTTTGGTTTATGTTGTGTTAAATATTATTGTATTGTATTATTCAATGAAATATAATCTGCAGTCCGTGACCCGTTTAATAATTCGGATAGGTATATTACCAATATATGTATATTATGTGGGACAATGGAATGTTTTATTTTGTGTATATTGTTCGTATTGTCTTCTTTTTCTAATTTTGGATGTGAATTATCGGAGTTCTACGTAGCGTTTTTCTTAGACATGATATAGCCTGTCTACCATCTAAATACCTAGTTTCCAAGTTGTTATGTCTACATTATCGATCCAGTTTTTAGCAAAACGATAATGTAAGTTCTTGATGATAAATAATAATTTTATTTCTCTTCAAAAATATCAGTTAGTATTCAAAATGGTATTTGAAGCCTATCAAAATTCTACATGAATCAAATATTTATTAGATGGTACAAAAATAGCACAATTTGTGAAAAAAAAACTGGTGCAACAGTACCGCGTTTTTCCATGAGTCTTGAATATAACAAAAAAAACAGTCAAATACTGCATTTTCTCAACCTTGATTCTAACGAAATAGTGTGAGACATCCCCAGTCGACCCAGACACCATCACAAACGTCTCACGACTCTCCAGACAGCTGTAATATTATATAATCGTGATTACAATAAACATGTCCGTTTGTATTACTGTTGTTACGTTTCACATAGTGTAGATGCATCTTCACAAAAACCATTGTAGATGGAACTTTGACTTGATTTTGTTTTTAACCGACTTCCAAAAGGAGGAGGTTCACAATTCGACATAATTTTTGTATGTTTGTTATGCGGTCATTCCGTCAATTATGGATTGATTTTGATGATTCTTTTTTTATATTTTTCTTTCAAATTAGATACTTTTGGAAACTACAAAAGATGTAAAAGTCTCTTGAGGAACTCGTGACTAAATTGCATATTCGAGGTGAAGCAACTCTTGCCGATGTCGGCCCTTGGATGGGAGCCCATTCATCAAGATACGCCTCAAGACTCCTCCGTGTCTCACAAGGTTCTTTAAGCCGTTAGTGTCGGCTGGCATTTTTTCAAAGCTAGAAAATCTGACTCTCAAGTCTTGCACAGGGGATTTGTGTTACGCAGTTACTGGGTTAGATGCATCCAGTTAAACTGGAAAGCGACTCCAACTTATTTGGGAAAAGGCTAATCGGATTGATTTATGACACTTTTAAAGATTTCTTCTTAAATATTTCGACAACAGTAGGTTTTCTAATAAACTATATTCGATTTAGATGTGTGTGCCACCGCGATTCATACTGAAGTCTCGTCTGTCGAAAGTATGGTTGTTCATAGAAAATGTTTTTCATAATAATTCTGATTTTATTCCTGGGAAAACCACTGAAAAGTCGAAAGAGCCACCTCCACAGGGTGCCCATTTTAACTTTACCTTAGCGTGCTTCCCAAAAACTGACTTTCCCTCCCATTAACAATATAAACAGCGCATTCCCAACTAGAATGGGCGCGTCGCATACCGCGCAGTCCTCAAGACAGTGTCGTTAAACAATTACCGTTAGTTTCGGTAACTGCCGGGAGGGGCGCCACTGTTTGTGGATGACCCTTTATTTACGATATTACCCGGTATGTGAATGAACAGTATTATTTCACTGGCTAAGTTTATTCGGCTGTTAAATGTGAGGCCCTCGTGATATTCCTTGGGGAGGACGTTTCATGGCGTATTATTCACGCTTATTTCTGACGCCTCGTTAGTTGGTGGTGCATGTGGCCCTTCAGGAACTTGGGGCCTTTTCTTCGGTCGGGTTTATTGTAGTGGTTTATGATTATTTCCTGGTCGCTGTCGAGGACGGAAATCAGACTCAAAATGTGGCTACAGCTATATTTGCAACAGTGTTACCAACATACAACTAATTTTGTTAGTGAAATTGCATGTTCATACACAAAATTTTGCTTCACTTTGTAAACATAATCCATACTATACTAATTTATAATATATATATAATGATACTAAGTCTTTCTATATGTTAGTTTGTTACTTTTACACGTTTAAACGGTAGAACGATTTTGTATGAAACTTGCCATACTGGCAGATTATGTTTTGGATAAGAACATCGAATAATTTTCATCCCAGAAGAAGAGAAAAAAATCCAGAGGCTATGAAATACCTTGATTATGCTCCTGTAAACTGTACCATAATTCAGCTAAGAAAAATATAAACTAACACATCTTCCAACCTCCACACTAACATAATATTACAACCGATTAAAGCCTCGTAAACAAAATAAAAGCATACACAGACGTTATCGCCAGCATGGTGTCACGCGCTCGTCCATTGTCTACCGCGCTATTGTCCGACGCAGGCGAGACGGGGTGTCTGCACTTGTATGCAGGTAGGAATGCAGCCGGAGCGTAAGCGCTCTTTATGACTGCGGAACGTGATTTGGAAAAAAGTTATCTTGAAATTAAGGTGGGAATAGTATGTGTGTGGTTTTTGAGGGATGTGAGACGAAATATATCAGTATATAATATGTAAATAGTTGAAGTAAACTTACATCTTGACACTAATTGTACCAGAACAATTAGTGTCAAGTTGTAAGTTTACTTCTTGAAATTCAATAGTACCTATGTTCTATAATATAGAGATATATTTCAAAAAACAATTTGCATTTTTGAGTTATTAGCGAGTCGGTCAGTCAGAAAGATGCAGCTAATTGCATGTTGCAAAGCTGGAATATCTGTGAAGAGGAATTTAATAAAGTTTTTCTAAATAGAGAAAAACTATCCTTTTGAAGTGAAACGATAGATTTGGTCATTCTTAACGTAGGAAGTTAAAGTAGTACACATGAAAATTCATAATGGAAGATCAACATGAGTACCTACAGGAGCTATCTTCATCCAGCCTATCTCCATCGGCTTGCTATTCCCATTGCCTAATTGAAATAGCCAGCAGATGAAGATATTCTATTATAAAAGAAGAAAGAAAGAAAGAAAAATGTTTATTTGGGACTCGCACAAGACAAACAAACAAGAAAAATAAAAAAATAATAATAATAGTATTATTATAGTTACATCCATTGTTCAGTTCAAGGTAAAATGCAAAAAGCAGAAGTTACAGCATAACACCAGCAAACGCCATAATAAAAGGCCCTGGGTCTTTTAAATTCTTGAAATTAATATTATCATTAAAGTTATTCAACAGTCAGGGAAACTATAAAGTAGATAATAACTATAAATAATAAGATAATAAAAAAGATAGTATAAAAATAAATAGTATAATAACAATAAATATAATTTATATTATAATATCTATAAAACTGTAAATAATATTATTGAAACAAGAATACTTTCTTTATCAAAAGGCTGCCACTGCCTTTGTTTGCAAATCTATATTTTACATATTTATGCATGAAAATGTCAATAATTAAATTCCATTTCACTGTAACATGTAACAAGTTTCAAATGAATTATTTTATAAATAAGAGCCTTTCAATGTTGTTATATTTCAGAATCAGTTTCAATATTTACATCAGTCAGTGATTGAGCAATGCTAATTAAAAGTTAAATTACAAATGCCCGATACCGGTGGAAAAAACATTTTTATTATAAGTTCAAAATATCCTTGGACACAGCGAATAAGGACATTTATGTCTTAGACCCTTTTTTTTCTTGTTTTTAAAGGATGGGAAATCATCAAATCACTTCTTCTGCTCTGGGCGGAGCGGAAGGACGTGTCAGACTCTAACTGACTAAAACCCATCCGTGTTCCTTCTAAAGCCCTTTGCATTCCGGGGCCGCGATGACTCTTTCGAACAAATTCCGCAACCCTGACAGATGTCTTAGACACTTAGGCAATAATTTCCCTTATGTAAAGAAAGCTAGGAACATTGATTGACTAACTAATCACAGTACATGTTTCAATCACCAATCACATTGACGAATGATACGAGATAACCACTGATGGCTACACGGATGATAGATAAGCCAGATAACGATCCGGCCGGCAATTTTCTATGCACCATTTGTATGTGTCCGAATTAGACGCATCGCGCCGTGTTTGAGATCTATAGAGATGCTTGAGGCTATGAAGTGTGCGGTTGAAGTTTTGCATTTATGTAGGATGTTGGGCCATAAGAGCGAACACTGTTAATCACAATTTTACAAACTTTGTATTTTGACACGCCTTTTTCAACTGTCCAAAGGCACACTTTTTATCAGTAATCTGAAATACAGGATGCTGAAATAGATGAGACTTTATATAGGTAAATATATTTAGAGCAGGTAGATTTTCGCTCGGTTCCTAGAATAAAGCAAAACAATTATGAAAGAAAGAAAAATATTTAAAACTAACTAACTAAATTAAATTAAAACTAACAGTCATAAACTATAACTAAGAGAAACAAGAAAGAACAGCACGAATTTAATACGTCATGTGCGAGGCCAAAAAGGTCCCTAACTCAGCATATGCTGCGTTATTTAAAAAAGTAAATAACTCAGCGCTGGTATCCTGATAGGGCCTGTGATGCCACGGATACACTCACGGAACGAAAAATCTTCTTTCTTAATGTGCAAGTAATCTCCCATCTTTTATTTAGGCATATATTTTTTATTCTGACTCAATCAAAGTTAAAAAACGTTCAGAACCACCAATGACCAAAAAACCATTCCAATCCATGTAATGATATCTTAACTACCAATGTTTTATTATCAGAAGCGTGGTCTCCATCTCCAAGTTGCGGGTCTCACAGTCTCACGTTATCAATTCCGTCGATAAGGGGGTGACGAGAACAACATCTTTTATTAAAGTGAATTGTCACTTTAGAGATAAGATTATATTTATAGTCACATTATAGTTAACCCGTTGGATGAGCGTGTGTGATGATCTCCTAACAAACTGGTAAAAATTGTACCATCATAGTGACGTCATGCATGTTTTTCAACGCACTGTATCGTCTTCATTTTTTTTACGTGAATAACGAAAAAATACGTGTTCAATATTTTTTGGAAATCTATTGGACGGACTAATTAGATTTTTTTCAGTAAAATACCCTATTGCATGGAAAATTATTTTAAAAGACTGTTTGATCTGTTTTCCGTACCTGTAATAAAATTGGCATTTTAGTAATAATTGATCGATACCTAACTAAGTGCAAGAAGAGTTTCCGAATTGAGAATTTGGGCTCAAGAACTTGTCAAACTTTAATCTATTGTCAATGTTTGACAGTTTATCAGGTTACAGTTTAACAAATACTGAATTTCAAATTAATTCCGAAATAAAGAAATTTGGCTTTATTTATTTCATAGTTTGTAAACTAGATAAATATTGTTTTTATCTTACTGAATAAGATGGAAAAATAAGACTATGTGGGCTATAAATCTGTCCTTGGAAATAGCAATAAAACTACACGACGCACAGCTATCTTCATATATTAAAAGCTTCTATCATCTCTGAGAAAGTTATATGTTGTTTTTTCTAGAAAAAATCTATTTGCAGAAATAGGTTATTATGTTCAGACATCTGTCACCGAAGTAAGCCGTACACGTGCGAAAAATACGTATGTATTAATAATAAAACTAACACAACATTACGTTAGTATAACGAACTGAACTAGAACTGAAAGTATATCATAAGGCCTTCACCATACTTTTTGAGTTCATGATATGTACTTGAATCAGCATACGTAATCTATAAATAAAGAACTATCCTAACAAACACAGCATAATAAGTGTGAAAGTTACTTTTGTTTGTTCTTTCGCTGAAATCACTGAAAAAAAACAAGAAATCCTTAAAACTAAAATCACAAACATGTAACCCACACCAATGCCCACGTATTCACAAAAATATAACAGAAGTGACGGACTGTGGTAAGAGTTCACAGATTAAAGATCTCTGTGATAGCTTCATTTAATATAATTATTTTAATTATAAATAATATAATTACATACAATTAATTTTAATTTAATTTATTTTAACACTTTAAATTTTATCAATTATTTAGTTTTATTTAATAATTTAATTCAACATGATTTTATAGGTTAAGGGATATTTTTATGGCACGAGTGATCAGGGTTTCGGTTTTACATATGGACGCTTGAAGCTTTAAAAATTTAGGTATAGAACAACCACATAATTCTTTTCAGATATATTTAAAACCTTTGTAAAAAAGGCAAGGCTGTTATTAACAACCGTCCTCGCCATCTATATTCCGTTGTGAAAAAGGATACTTATGACTTGTGCTATTCGACCCTTATACCTCTATCTCTCTTTCACGCCAGAATCATAGACAAGTCATAGGCAACAAATCCAAATTTTGAAATGCTATTGAGAAATTCCTTATTAGAAAACCTAAAACCTTACACTTTAACCAGCATAGAAATAACCCAGGATCCCACACTCGCGACCAGGAGATCAATGAGACAATCAAGATTGATAATGATATAAAACCATACCCATGATGTTAAAGTGATGATAACAATAAAGCACTATAAATTATCTTTATTTTTTCATCTTTATTTTGAATGGAAACATAATAACTTGGAATAATATTGATAGTAATGACCATGTCCTGTTCGTTCTTTTACTGATAATATTCTTAACTGGCTTTCGACTGCGACTTCGTACGCGCATATCCCGTATTTTCCCATTTCTGTAGGAATTTCCTGTTTCCCGTATATCATTCCCCATGAATATGGCTATCATATACAAAAATAATAATCCAAATCCAATTGGTATTTACGGAGATTAAAGCATTCAAACAAAAAAACAAACAAACTCTTCTTTATTATTATTATTATTAAATGTAGATAGTATGGATATAGATTATGACATTGAAAAGATTTTATGGACAGTACTTAATTTCATGTTAGAGTTTAATTATTCTGATCGCTTCTGATTCGAAACCTAGGTTTGATTTCCGAGAAAGGCAAAACGTTTTTGGGTTTTCCATCTCAGATTTCTAACAGCCCGGTCTGGATTTGTGCCCGATTTATGAGTACCGCTAACCTATACCGCTGCCTAACATTTCGGGGAATAAAGGCATGATGTTATGTTTCGTTTTCTCCAATAGCTATTAAAGCATAAAGTATTAAAAAGAGGATGCAAAATTACACCGAATATCGAGGCACATCTTTGTCTCATTGTCTACATAGAAAGCAACTTAGGAATCATTATTAAGCTTGCGTTCAAAACTTAGTTTAGTTGCTGCGAGTTGCGTAAACAAGCCAAGTTTATAATTACACCGAGGCTTGCTTACTCACAGATGACAGAATGAAAACAAACCTCTAATGATTCAACATGGCGTATAATTTAATCCACACGACACTTAACGCCTCAACTCATTACATGCAACATTCAACTTTCTTTGACTCGGTATTCCAAAACGAACACCTTTGTAAACCATACAATTTACCACCTTAAAGTGCAACAACACAAAATTCAAACATGTACGATCAAGAAAATGTGAGATAGGCTGTTTTAATTTCGATCTAAACAGTAGCGTCATCTGTCGAGATCAATAAACGTTTCAATTCGAATGTTCTTTTTATAAATTTAGATGACGATAATGTGACGGAGTAATGTGACGTGCGCGCGCGTCGCTCACTTAAAAACTTGTTCCGAGTCATGTTCGGTGAAGAAAAATAGTTTGACGTTATTGGTTTTTTCGAGATTTAAGTAACATAATTGATATAAAGGGCCTGAGCATATACATACCATTATTAAAATATCTTCTAGACTATTCTTAAAGAAATCTCCAAAAAAGTATTTATTACAGCAGTATCTCTAAACACTACCTAATATCAGTAATCATTTTTAATCCTGAAGGATGTAACTACAGCTGCTACATCTAACTAACCAAAGCTACTCAAGAGAGTAGTCCTGGGATTTGAAGAAAATTTAAACTCCTCATACGTGCCAAGATCCACCAGTTTAGCCATAATCATAACTCAGAGACGGAAATCCGTTGACTCGTTTAGTGGTAAGAGAACGGTTAAGATGAAGATATTTATATAGAAATATGTAAAAGATCTTTCAAGACGCTTAGTTGACACTTCGCGTGACCCAAGGGCTGGCTTGTACCTTGGACAAAGGATAAGCATTGCCATATAACGTGGCAATGCTGCCAGCCTTTTGGGTACTTTACCAGTGGCCAGCGATGCGGACGAATTTTTCGACGCCATATTTTTTTTGTTAGTTATTTTTTTTGTTAGTTATTTTTTTTTATTTAAGTGTATATATAGTAAATAGTTGTAAATAGCAAATAAGTTAAAAATGACAATATAATTGAAAAGATGTAAAACCATTGGAAAAGTATCAGCATATTTCAGCTGAATTTCAGCCGCAAACTCTTCGCCCAAAGCACATCCTAACAGGGCGCTATAACAAAATTATCACTTTAGTTTCAGTACTCAGTAACGTGTAGTACGCCAAGTAAGAATCGTGATAAAGCCTTTAATGTTGGTAACCTCATTTTCTTGGCCGTCAAGTGCCATTAAAAGTTTAAGCTTCGGCCTAGGATAGTCTGGAGACCTTAGTCGCCTTTATGACTGGATTTAGTGCGCTAATAAATAAGAGTGGCCATATTAAAGATATTGTTTGTGAAACAAACTTTCTATATTGTTCCGTAGTTTGAGGATTGAAGATTATAAGGATGGACTGCTATTGGTTTGTATGTTTTTGTCAGTTACTGTTAGTGGATTTTTTTTATATTTCAGTTGAGCTGATTCTGAGATTATGAAAACCAGCCCATCTCCTAATTTTCTTCTTTTAAGCAAGCGAAGCCGCTGACGAAAGCTAGCTGTGTAATATATACGGACGCAGGTGCTCCAAAATAAACTTATAAATTCACAAAAATGGTAACTTATGATCTTACAGACTTTGTCATGACGAATATTGCCCAGCAGAGTAAATTACCTATGTTAATACGATAGAAATTGATTAAGTTCTCGAAATCAGTAAAATATTTAAACAACAACAGACTAACGGACAGAAAGACGGACAACAAAGTGATCCTTTAAGGTTTCCGTTTCTGCCAACTGAGGACTAAGGAGCCAACGGAACCCTAAGTGTGATGCAACTGTCTTATTACAACATATTGAGCACTCATTGTAATATCATAAAAAAGGGGGTAGCCACTTGAAGACGCAGTCCATACACGCTAGAAACATATATAGGTACCTATTGAGCTCCTATAAAAAGTCCTTCAAAAGGCAACTCAGCAAGTTCGCATCCTCTGCCCAACAATACGCATGACTGCAGCATTATTTCTTCCAAAATCCTCGGTCGGCCAAAAAAATAACCAAATCGGCTCCAAGTGCGATAGTTCAATGCGGACCGTTTTATCACGCGGTGGGTAGTACGAAACAAATTGAGATCCCCAGATATGTGTGCGTTACATAAATCTTCGCTGTTCGCGGGAATCCTTCGAATTATCTTGTTTTTGTTTTATTTACGGTATTGCGTAAATTTGTTTGTTTTTTTTGGTTGGCTAGTTATTGGTGTGAGTGGGAGGTGGTTAGTATGTCCTAGGAAAGATTTTGAGAACATTGTAGCTTTTATATTTTTAAGTAGGTACAAAGAAGACCTAGAACCAAAAGACTGAAATAGTTTTTAATGTTTTTTAAGAAGTCTCAAATAACGATATAATCTACAGGCTTAGCTTAGTGGATTGAATCTAATTCATAAATTTAAAACTACTTACCGGAAAAACATATGCCTTTTTTGGGATATGGCAGGCTTCTTCTGGGTAAGCTCGCACCATCGACGACTTTGTCTCTGTCATCTATGACCTAGACTAGAGTCAAGAGCAAACTCACCTCAAATAAAAAAAGATACGCCTGCAAAGCTACTGGCTCTTAGGAGCCAGAATCAACGGTGGCGATCACACCACATCAGTGAAAGTCGACGAGTCCTTGAGAAACGATTCAACTGTCTTGAAGTGATTCAACATTTTGGCTTTTATTATAAAACACATAGGCACTCAAAACACATTACACTACACATTACAGTGTGTAGTGTAATGTGTTTTAACGTAAAATCAAACAAAACATTATGTATACTAGCGCCATATAAAAACGGCGAAGTGCCGAAACAATAGTTTGTTTAACGCCTCTTGCCGATAGATGTCGCTACGTGTCGGTTGCTACGAAAGCATCATGAAAAGAAAATAGATGAAAGAGATATATTTACTCTTAACTGATTTTATTTACTGTTTTCCTTATCGCGAAGGATATATATTGTTAAGTTGATCTGCACGCGCACTCGTTTTTATCGTATACTTATATATAATTTGATAATGACAATTTTATTTTATTGCTTCTGGGTTGTGTAGGCCAGAGATAAGCAAATACTCTATTTAAAATACTGGTACTCGGCTGCACCTAGTAGAAGCTGACCACAATATTGTGGGGAAGGTTAAGCAAATGATGATTGAAATGTATTGAGATCTTTCCTCGTTTTCAATTGATAAGATTGTGTTTGTTTAGAAAAGTGCAGTGGCTAATCTGGAAACCTCTTAACCGATCGCGGACCCAGATTGAAAGCCATAAAAATAATCTGGCGAAATGCATCTGCCACCCATCCCAAAGGCAAGCAACGTCCTTCACATGCGTCACTTTCCCACCACCTTCTTTGTTGCCCATCGTGCACAACCACCTGCACCTTCCAGGATTTAAACGAGGCCTTAATTGAGAGAGCTGTACCAGTTGCCAAATACCGGTCGGAAGAAAATAATTTGAGTCAACAGACACGAAAAGAAATATTAAGAAGTAAGATTCATCGAAAATGAGGATTAGAGGGCCTAGCACGAATGTTTTGACGTATAGTAACGTTAATGTAATTTTGAATAAAAAAAACAACAACCCCGAGATACACAATTTGTATCAAACACAATATGAAAATATTATCAAATAAATATTCGGTGCGAAACGAGTATTATAGTTATAGTATAATTTTACGTTACGTTAATATACGTGAAAAACATTCGTGAAAGGCCCAATTCTACTTATTTTAAAGCAACATTCGCATCTCAGTCGCAATGTGTCAAAAGCACTTCTAATTTTCCTACATTTTGTCAGATTGTGACTAAGTGACACACAGATTGTGCTTTAAAATTAGCAGAATTTGCTCTCAAGTTAGAAAATGCAACCACAAAAAGCCTATAACGCAGGTGTTATCAAGATATTCGCTACCCAAACCGCTAGTTACGATGACACTCAAAACTAAAGTTAAGGAGTCGTTAGTAGATACTTTAACTGCACTTTAACAGCTTAAAACTTTGAGATAAGAGTAATGAACTAAAGATTTGATAACTTTTTAAAACCTTAACTTTTTCCACAGTTTTTTATAAGTTTAAACTGAATTTTAAACGAACTAATGAATTATTCAATTGTAATTACATCCAATTGATGTCTTCCGTTAGTGAAATGCCTTTTTCTAAATTAAAGGCATGAATCTTTTTCCTTAAGGCTGATTGGTTGGTTGTAATTTTATGTCTGGGGAATTTGTCGAAAAACGGCAGGTTTGGACTAGACTATTACAGAATTATAATAACTAGATCTTTTGAAATGGGAATAATATTAGTACCTATGTTATGAGGCAGTTCCAGAGGAGCCACAAAATCTACATAAATAGCAACAGGATTCATAACTTGGTATTTTAAAATTACCACTTTCAGGTTCAACATTAGGAACTGGCGAAGCAACTCAGGCTCAAAAGAAGATGGCGCGGCGAGCTGGACTCCTAACTAAAGAATTGGGCTCAAATTGTACAAAATAGACAAAAAAAGGAAATAAGGGAGGGATGCCTATGTCCTGTAGTGGGGCACTACAGGTTTAAATTAAAAAAAATATTTATTAATTTTTAATAATTTATTAATTTATTTTATTATTATTATTTATTTTTTAATTTAAACCTGTAGTGCCCCACTACAGGACATAGGCATCCCTCCCTTATTTCCTTTCAGAGCTAGGCTGCCGCCATTTAGAAGCCTTTTTTTTTTTAAGGATGGGAAATCATCAAATGACTTCTTCCGCTCTGGGTCCATTAAGAAGCCTATAGGCCCAATTAATCAAAATCTTAAATAGCAATTAGATGTTATTCCAAAGTCGAAATATTTGTTAGGGTAGCGAAATAGGGCACTCATCGCTTACGTTGCACTTAGGGCTTGCCAAAAGTCAAAAGCGGAGCGTATTTTAATGAAAATCTTTTGAATGGTACATTTATTTGATTGAACAGCTGGGTTTAACGAATATATTGTTCTTTAGTACTTATTACTCATGGACATATGTTTATTTGAAAACAATTAATGATTGATATTATTAGAAAATTAGAGCAAAGATGTGTTTTTCTCGTCTTCCAGGTTACTCCACTTTCATGATATGATGATGTTCAATTCTGGAAAAAACTCACCTAAAATTTCACAACAACTCGTGAAATGTTAGGTGAAGCGAGCTGTCATTCCTATTGGTGCTCGAGATTGACAGCTTGCTTCACGTTCACTTCACCTTAGTTATCACGGTGAGATTGTTCTAAAATAGCACTACAGGAACGCTAGTTTTTCGTTTTTGCTGAGCAATTTCCTACTGTGAGAAGTCTTAAGCTGGGTACTGACCGGTGCTATGGGCCGTAATGTAACATTTGAAGCAAGCATGCTGTTACGCCGTGTCCTAAAATCCGTGTAAGGCAAAACATATACGCACATGTTCGTGCTCGTTTCCACGTACTAACTGCACGAATGCTCGCTCTGTAACATGATACATTACGCCCCGTAACACCGGTCAGTACCCCCCGTTACATGAATTACAAGACTCTATGTCCGCAATTTTATAGAGTAAGATAAGTAATCCCACGTTGTTCTTTCAGTGGAAAATTATAAAAACACAATGGATTCTTTACGACCTTCAAACCAGTCCATCCGCTATCAGCTCTCAACTCACTCCTGGGCCCCAAAAACCTGATTCTGGCCGTGTGCCACGAAGGCAGGTTATTAACACTACGTGAACACTTGGCACATGCCGGGTGACAAATGAAGCCGACATTATGAACGAACCGCTCATATTTTCAACTAATATTGTGCACCCGCGATGGCGGTTGGACGAAAAATTTGATACTATTTTGTGGTATTTTGAGTCAGTTTTAATTAAAAAACGGGGAAAACCAAACCTAAGGTTTGTTAAAACCTGTAAAGCTGGTTTTATTCTGTAGAATATCTATATCGAAACAGAACCGAACACTATTTTGAAAACGTTGGAATTTAGAAGTGATATTTTAACATTTCTAGATAGGGAAAACGTTGCGGAAATTGTTCGAAAGAGTCACCGCGGCAATTTGACGATTTCCCATACTTAAAAAAAAATATGGGTAAAACAGTCCAGATTCAGTTCTTGTTTTTTCCGACTACCTATGTTATAAATCAAATTACCTCCAAGTCCAAGGAAATAAACATGACCTAAACGTTTCAATGATTTCCAAAAACCCTTACTGCAGTGTTTCTTAGTCAAGCAGCAATCGTGCAATCAAATTGCTCAAAATGCTGTTAGGGGGATGTAAGTAGCTGCTGCATATAACTTTAAAAGCTCGCCTTAGGTCGCCATAGAAATCGGAATCCACTAAGGAGTGTGCAACGTCTCACCTGCCGTAACAACCAGCCCTGAAAATGGACGACGCTGAAGCGTTTTGTCTACCACTAAGCCCAAATCAAACTTAACAAAAAAAAACCAAGGAAAACACTATCAAACTGCAATACCAATATACCTACATCAAAAACAGTCATAATTTGGCGTCCGAACACATTACCCATCTTAACTGCCGCGCCGCCGGTCCCGGGATTAGAGCCGGGATCAACGAGTGCAATTCCCGGGACTCCCTCGCGCCAGCCATAGGATCCCGTTTATTGACCATTAGTAAGGTCCGCTATGGTGTTTTCTGCTTACACTTTGCTATATGGTACTGACATAATAATGGGACTATTTTCAAATTATGGTGACTTAGTGATAATCGCTGGTGGTGGATTAGCTTCACCGGTTATTAGTAGGGGAAGGCTGGGTAAAGGATATTGGATAGTGTTGTTTTGACATCATGTTTAGAATAGATGGCAGATTATTTTTATACAGAGTCTGTTCAATGCTTCCCATGATCTGCACTCCAATTGCATAACAACTCGCAGTCCAAAGGATTTTGAAGAAAACTCCTAATCCATGCTTCATTTGTTTGTAAACCTCGTCTGCTCGACAGCGTAAACAATGTTGCTGTGTCATACGCAATAAATCGTGTTTTTTACTACTGCTACTTCTATATATTACTGCTCCGTTGGTCTCGCAATCGCAAGCCGAGCGTGGAGTCCTGGATTCGATTCCCAAGTCCGGCAAAAAGTGTTATTAGGTTTTCCAATAGGAATTTCTCAGAGACAGCCCGGAGTTGGGAAGTTGATGGTGGGACACCCTGTGGACCTCGGAAAGCATATTAAACCGTTGGTCCTGCGCCAGGTCTCTCTCCGGTCGTGTCGGGTTGCCGTCCCATCGGAATATGTGAGTAATGGAAGAGAGAGTGCACCTGTGTTTGCGCACACACTTGTGCGCTATAATATGTCCCGCGCCGATGGCTAGTCTCCGTTGAAATTGGCCGCTTTGGCCGAAATCGGTCAGGAGGACTATATATTACTACTATTTAAACCCTGTGGAAAGAGCCTCTTCTGTCTATTCATTTCTCAAAACTAGATAAAACAACACCAAAACTTTAACAAATTAATTCAGCTATAATTCAAAGAACTACGGAAAATCAAGAAATATTAAACCGGTCTAGAATTATAACTTTACATAAATCAGACCTCGAATGAAAGCTCTCATAGCAGTTATGAAACTTCAGAAACTATGTTTCATAGTTGGGTACTATTAAAATAGATATAAACCCACTGTTTTCTACACAGGGAGCGCTCCGAAGCCGGCAAGTAATCAAAGAGGCGTAAAATTTGTTAGATATCCGGCCTAAACTAACTTTATGGGGTTCTACGAAGATTTAGAGGAACTGGATGAGTTATGTAGGAAATATTTTGCGCGTACGAAGTCGATGGCAAAAGCTAGTATATTAATAATAATAATAATAATAATAAACGTTTATTTCGACCAACATGGATCATAGCACACACATTACACATAATAATTACACATAACAAAATGATAACAAAAACACACATACATAAAAACACGTAAAAATCCAAATATACATATTACTGGTTTCGATTGCTCAGTAAGTGAACCATACAGCAATGGTTCAGGTACTGACAATCGAACCTCTGCGCGAATGCCCTCAGGATGCCGTTGAAACTAGTCCGAACCCTGCGCACCATTAATAAAGACATGAACACATTTAAATTATGAATTAACTGTAAACAAGAAAAAAACGATAAAGGGAATACTAGAAACTAGGCAGATGCGTCGTGCTTTTGGCGAAAAAGCTTCCAGACAGCGTGATAACGTGACATCGGCGTACCCTTAGCACGGCGCTGATTTTGATGGTGGTCACCTAAAATATGACTTATGGAAACCAAGTCTGGTGAGTAATTGTATGAAATAGTTACAGAAATATTAAATAGATAAATAAAGCTACAGTACAAGATCACTAGCCTCTTATTCTATTGAACCTTTGAACTACGCTTGGTCAGCTAAAACAAAAAGTATTGCCACAGACGTTGCCACCGTCGGTCGTCTGTATCGAAATACTTCGTTTATTAGAATTATTCGTTTATATCAAAAGCTGAACGGTCGATATTTCGTACAATGCATCGAGAGCACCATCTCATGAAATACCTTTAACGTACAAAGGCGGACTTAATTCTTATAGCGTTATCTACCAGTCCACCTTCGGGAGTTGCAGAGACAAATAGCTCACTGCAAAATTTAATGAAAAATGTTGATGCACTTTCAGTTTCAAATAAACTGCCCTGTTAGTTCACCGAGTATTCTGACCTTTTTTTTTAAGGGTGGGAAATTATCAAATGACTTCTTCCGCTCTGGGTGGAGCGGAAGGGCGTGTCAGATTTACTGACTAAAACCCATCCGTGTTCCTCCAAAAGTCCTTTGCGTTCCAGGGCCGCGGTGACTCTTTCGAACAAATTCCGCAACGGATATTCCGACCTGCTACTAATCTTTTGAACAGAAGTCGCACCCACGTGAGAGTACGCCTCCAACCCCATCTAGTCGCATCCAATTATAATCCCATACATACAAGTAAAGCAAGATTATTGCAGAAACTTGGTTTCTTCCCACTCTATTTGCGGCAATGTTTATGGGCCATTACGTTGGAAAACCAGTCGTTATAGTAATGAAAACAGAGTGGCCGGTCGTCTCATTATCATTGGATAATCTGAGACCAAGGGGATGGAACTTTCATACTTAGTAGTTTAAGATATTAAAGTGTAGTGTGTTACGGATTAGATGCGTGATTAGTTCGTTTTGTTATGGTGGTCGGTGGTTTTGTGTGTTTAGGGTCTGCCGGTCGATTCTGTAAACCTCTGACCGTGAAAACTCAGGTGGAGTGAGCGCGAAGTGAACTGTCATTCCATCTTGATAACTTGGATTGACAGCTCACTTTGTGATCATTTCACCCAAGCCCACTTCGACATGTTAATAGAATCACACTGCCGGATAAGAGATCCAGCGTTCGAGTACATAGGGGGGTAATAAAAACTCGAGTTTTTTACTATTGATGGGCTCGTGTTTGACCACAATCTCACCTGATTGAAAGCGATAATGTGGTCGAGGACCAAGCACGCTTGCCAGGAAGTAACTTATTCACTCTAGGTTGTTGGGAGTTTCTTTGAGTCTTCAAAGAAACTTCCAACAACCTAGACTGAATGCTTTAAATCTACCCAATCTTCCAATCTTATTGTCCATCTCACCATTATTTTTATTTTGCTTATCTTAATATCTACTGTGTCAGAACCGTAACCGAAACTTATATCAGTGTACGAACTGTACAATTTACTATTACAAAAATCGTGAGTAAAGTAAAGCCTACAACTAATTCTGCTAAATGTCCATTAAAACAGGTAGTGGTCCTACTATACTGGCAGCCTTTCACTCCAGTCCCGGTTACCTTAGCAAACTTCTCTTTCAAACCTTTCTCCTTTTCAAACACTTAAAAAACTCAACGACCAGAGCAAACTTTTCCGTTTTAAGAAATTATACGTAGTCCAATTACATTAAACTAAAATAAATGGTGAAATAAAACAGAGGAATCCTTATTAAGACCCCCACTTAGGCAACGTCTTATCTGCGGTAATCCTAGAAGCGACTAAAACGTTAGGTCTAAAACACAGTGATATATAGCAAGTGGTCTGGGTTTAAACTCAGATTAACTTAGATTCAGTTGGTGGAGTTAATTTGTTTTTAGCTGTATCATAGTTGTGCTGTGAAAGATTTGATTCAGTTATGTAGTTTTTAACGTTTTGGAGTGAAAGCGAATTCGTTTTTATTTGTGTAACATAGGTAGTGAATACAGTTCTTAAATTAATGTTATTAGGTCGCTATGTTATGCCAAGAAGCAAGAACAAATATGGTTTGCATGAGAATTAATAATGCGAGAGGTAAACACAATTTTTGATAGGTATGTATGTCAAAATTAATAAAATGAAATAAAAAAGTCAGAAGTAAGAAGTTAATTAAAAAAAAATGGTAGGGATGTCAAAATTAATTATGTAATTACAAAAAAAAAGTGACATTTTGTTTTTTTATTTTCTTTTAGCTTTATTAAGATAAGGTTTAATTAAGGTTTACTCCTTCTCTCCAACTCCATCTTTTAAGATAAGTGCAATTGTGAATTGTTAATGCTGAGAATGTAGTAACCCTTTTGGTACGGGGGGGCACGCACAGCGCAATTCTGTACCAACTACTATTTTTGTTACTTTGTCTTCCTATTCTATTCTAAGATGAGCTATAGAACTAACGCAAATTAAATGAAGAATCAAAAAGAAGGTCATGTGGTATGTACGATTTGACGTAGGTATATGTATATTTGATTTGACGATCAAATTAACGAAGAAATGCAGCTAGTAAATAAAATGTACTGCACTTAAATTCCGACATTGATCCGTAGTAGAATTTCGATTGGTACTCATAAAATTTTCAAGAGTTTTAGTTCAGCAATGCTCTAACTGCAGGCTTTTATGCCCGTAATAAAATAGGATGAGCGGACTCGTAGAAAATGTAACGGGGAAAATCGCGGTACCTACCATTGGACTGCTGGGTTGTGGCTACTGTGTTTCCCCTCCCCTTTTTTTTTTTTTTTGAAGGACGCGAAATCATCAAATGACTTCTTCCGCTCTGGGTGGAGCGGAAGGGCGTGTCAGACTCTTACTGACTAAAACCCATCCGTGTTCCTTCTAAAGCCCTTTGCGTTCCAGGGCCGCGGTGACTCTTTCGAACAAATTCCGCAACCCTGGCAGGCTCTGGCCCTAGCGGGCCCCGTGTTTCCCCTCCCCTTGCAGTGTGGCTTCGGGATGGCCATCAACGACCATGTAAGCTGAGGTGCAGGTGGAAAAAAGATAGGAAATGAAATTATATACCTAACTTTGATTAAAAAATATACAACCGTCTTGCAACTAAAAACACTACAAAGTATTATTTTTTCGCTCAGGTGAATACGGTTAAAATACCGTGGCTAAATAATAACAATCACACGGACCTATCTTCGAGGTTAGGCAACGGTTGCCAAGAATAGTCCTTGGATGGGTGAACATTCATTACAGACCAATACTCTTCCATGCCTCGAAAAGCACGTTAGGTTGTTGGTCCCAGCTGTCACTTGTAGATCTTTGACAGTCGTTACGAGTAGCGTAAAAATTACCCTTCTTATAGCAAAAAACCTTTTTGCTTAAATCTGTTTTATCTGGCTTTTATTGTTTATTTTGTAACTTTCTAAAGTCACTAACAAGGTTTATTCTCCAAAATTAAAAAAAAATCTTTGTTTGTTGTCTTTGGTGTCACTCGTTTTTCCGTGGGGTGTTTTTGGCGGGATTTTGTCGAATGAAGTTAAGCGGCAGTTTTAATTATTTGTAAATTGATTCCTAGTGGATATCGTGATGTAAATTGGTGTAGTTTTTTGTCTCAAGTGTCCACGCACCTGGAAAATATGAGGAATAATTGAAACAGACGCGATCTCGGTTAAGTGGAACTGAGAATTTTATTGTAGTATTGACAACCTCACTCGAAACTTGCCGAGAAGGCCGAATCGATATATTTGTTACCAGATACTCCAAAAACCATTAGAATGTATTACTTCCGCATATAATGCAAACCATAAGAAATTAAAGACAACTAGTTAATATGGTCAAAAGACTATAGCCTTCCCTTCGGGGTAAAAAAAAAGTTCTTCCATGGCACATCTGACATTGGCAGAATTGTCGACATCGACATAATTTCCATTGAAAAAAATAGAATAGAATAGCGTTTTTCCTAGTTACTGGAATGAGGAGGTTAGATAGGCAGTCTTTCCATGTGAAATACTGGTATTCAGCTGGTATTGGTAGCCGACACCAATATAGTTGGGTAAAGGCAATGGGACCAACATTGAAATCGCGAAAAAAGAATCGACTGCCCCATACATTTCTGTGCCCATAACTCGACAAAATATACTAAACAGCTGATTGTTTTTTCTCGATTTCGGGTTTGGTCCCAAATTAAAAATTGTTCATAACAATGAGTACAATGACCTCTTGTGAGGTTTTGGGTCAATTCTGTTACACGTTGTGTTTGTGGTAATCCAATACCAAAAGGGACTGACTCCCAGTTACTAACTCGTCGCGTAGTTGAAGCCTGTTTTCTTTATTGGAGAGAACCCTTTCGTGGAGGCAGATACAAGGCTCAAGGCAAAGAGATATTCCACCAGGATTGATCCTGTGACATTTCGGTAGTGCATTTTTTGACGTTTCGATAATTATTATCGCTGATCTATGCCCTATGAGTCCCGCGTCATAACCTGTATATGATTTCTTGCGGAAGTTCTGCTATTACGAAGGCGAGGTCCGGCTGCAACCCTAGAGTGCCAAATGCTTGCAGGTTAATTAAGATAAACAGTTAACTACACGTCCAATAATCGCAATTATCGACTTAACTGTAGCATGGCGCTGATTGATCATGACCTATTAGTACCTAATTACAAATGTATAACTGTACGTATATGTACAAACATGGCCTAAGAGTAGGTAGGTGTAGGTACTATTGGTGTGAGCCTACTAATCTGTTCGCATGAAATAAATTACCGTGTTTATTATTAATAAACCCAGAAACCTGCAATGTATTCACAGATGCGCAAAATCAAATCATTAGATGAGTCTTATAATAATTGTAATTTGCACAACTGTTTAAAAAACATCTAGTACAATGATGACAACCAGAAATCCATGAAGAATAGTATCTTTTAGAACCAGAAATTCGTGACACCCATCCTCCAAACATCATCATCTGCCTAGCCTTTTCCCAACTATTCAAACCGGATTCAGCTGAATACCAGTATTTTACGTGGAGCGGCTGCCTACCAGACCTCCACAACCCATTGACTGGGTAACACGGTACTCCAAACATGTGGAACATATAAGTTCTACTCCCTCGAACACGGAGGATGCCGTTGCCTCGGTAGTGAAAACGTTATAGGATGATCACAAAATGATGAAAATAATTAAATAAATAATTGAGATAAAACGTAAGTGATGCTACTACTTTCAAAGACCTTTGCGATCAAGAGTGGTATTAAGATTCATGAAATATTGTAACGCACGCCCCACAAAAATAATTAAACTGACAAGTGTTAAGATCAACTTCAAAATCAACATCTAGCCCAAGTCCTATGATTCCAGATCTCAACATTTCACTCCACAGTACTTACGCCAGAAAATCAGCTGACACAGAGAGTAATTGCATTAATAAAACGAAACTTCTCTGCGGAGAATCGCCTCCGCAGTAAAATCGACGGTAATTTAATTATTATCTTACTATCTCAACCGCTGGATAGTATTACTAATTTAATTGCTCTACTCGGCCGCCGCAGTTCAAGTAACTTACTTAAAAAGTCTTCTTTTATACGGATAGACTTGATAATAAGCGAGGTTTGTCAAGATATTCCTTTTTTTGGATTTAGATCAGTGATTCCCAAAGTGGTTTGTCTCAAACTCTCAACCCTTTGGGTAAACAATGCGAGTGCTCTATGATAGAGACAAATAAATGTAGGGTGTGAGCCAGATTCAATTCAGGCAGACCGTCATCAAAATGTGTAGTTATGATAATCCACCTAAACTGGGCAATTCTGTAACCATTTCTTTTATAAAGATATGTACAAATAAAAACTGAAAACCAGCAACTGAAATTAATTCTAAGTAATTGATGTAACTGAAAAACTTTTTTATGATTGGTGATTTGATATCTACTGAACAAATACAGTGTTGCTAGTAAGGAGGGTTGCCAATGTATTCTACATCGCAAACTATTAATAGTAACGTAAATCACGGAGAACATTGGTGGTCTTCTTAAAGAGTCCATGTAATATAAAAGTTTGTGAACCTCGGACCTTTTGACGGTTTTGTTATATTGTACTTAATTGGTTTTGAAAAATGACTTTAACGTTATCCTGATTTTACTTTTTTCTTTATTTAGTTTTTCGTTGTAGATATCTTTCCTGTCTGCCTTTTTATGTGACTTTCGACTATCCCGGGTCTAAAAAACATACTTAGTTACTTCTACTTACATGTCACGAGTAACTCCCTAGTTACTATTTAAAAAAAAAAATTCCACCTGACAAATAATTTCGAATATTGGAAATATTGAGATAAAACAATATGTAACGAAATATGTGTTGGCAAGATAGCTTAATGCTTTGGAAGTATAACACCTACTGGCATTATTATATTAGAATCATGTAGAAAATAGAAGCCATTACTAGACAGTGCAAATGTCACTGGCGTAATTGACATAACAACGCTTTCGGAACTACATTTGCCATCGCGCGCTGTGTTTAGTAATTACTCGTGATACAATTGTTGTATGGTCCCTGGTACAACCTGCCCGATTTTTTTTTACGCTAGCTGTGCCTCTTGCTTTCACCCGCTGTTTTCGGATTTTTCTATTTGCTCGGCTCTTAAGGATCGTAGCATATTTTTCTTTCATATGTACGTACCTTGTTCACACACAACAAAAAAAAGTATTATCCAATTTAGTGCAGTCGTTCTGAAGTTATCCGCGACAATACATACATTTCGGCGATTCATTTTTATTTAGAAAAGAATTTTATCTCCCTTACTGGGCAAAGCGTCTATCCAAAGTTTTTTAGTCGAGCATTTTCTCACACTATCCACTTTTTCTTATTTCCACATAGATTATTATTTTTCCTTAGGAGTAGATATCAGTTTTGCTCCCAGACACCGTTGTGTTCATTAGCATGAGGGTAGTTTCAGGTTCTACACGTAGTTACTACCGTCTGACCTGCACAGCCCTTGGGAAACGACTTGCCATAGTATATCTAGCTATACCTACTCTATTTTAAGTGTGTGGAGCACGGTGAGGTGCATTCACCTTAGTCATCTCTTAGGGATCTTGAAACTAATAATCACAAACGGAATTTAAAGTTTGTTCTTTTAAAACGCTTTCATGTTAGACTTTTGATAACCTATGAGTTTGTAGGTATAATGTGGAAAATATCAACAAAAACCGGCCAAGTGCGAGCCAGCTCGGACAAGAAGGGTTTCGTTAGGGATAGACAGCGGAGGCTTAGTAATAGGGTTCCGTTTGTTACCCTTCGGTTATGGAACCCTAAAAATGGCAAGAATTAATCTGTCGTTCGAATTTATTAAAACTTTGAGATTTTGCTCTGAAGTGTTACGTTTTATATAAATCAAATCAAAAACTTTATTTCGAACAAGGGTCCATATGGATCAGTAGCGAGTACTTAGGAGCTATGTTAGTACGACTTTATGAGAAAAAAGTTCTAATTATTTAAAAAATAATTTAAAAACCCTTTTACCTTAACTTATAAATACCTATTTTATTTGAAATAAAAATTATTTTTCCTCTGTTTCATTGAAATTATTTGTCAATTTTAATTTTAATTCTGCACAATATAAAAATATTTGATTCCTTTATTCCAGCATAACATGGAAATGCTTTCCCTACAAAGCTCCATAGTGTTTTGACGTCCACACATCACAAAGCATCCTACATGACTAACTTCGACAGTGAAACAGCCGAGAGATTTCAATGCGGCCTTATTATTGGGACTCGCTTGTCATTCAGCCTGGCACTGCAATGGTTTGACGTATTTACGCTCTGGCAACTCAAGTGAGCTTTCAAATGAAACTTAAGTTTATTTATTCAAACTTTATGTACAGTTGTGTTATATGGGCGAACTTAATGCAAAAAATGCATTCTCTACCAGTCGACCTTCTCCCGTCCCGTCCGTCTTTGGGTTTGGGTAGGTGTACAATAAATAAAAATAAAATTTAAAATTGAATTTTAACGTTTTGGAAATAATATACAAATATAATATATATAAAACTAATAAAATACATTTATTTGCCAAAATAATAATCTAATAAATATGATATATAATTATCAGACCGATTAAGAGAATTCACAATAATCATAACGAAGAACATCTAAGAATAACAAGCTTTTAAATAGTGTTTTCGGATTTTAAGCTTAAAGGAAGTTAAGTTAAATTTTGATGTTGGTAAACTGTTTAGAACCACAACTGAGAACGAAAAGGTGTCACCTAAATCCGATACAGTATTTCAAACCAATAGTTTACTGGTAGAGAATGCCTATAAATCAAATAATAAAAAAAAAGTTTAGTTTAGTTATAAACATAAAGTTTAAATAAATTAATAAATATAAAATTCTTCCGTTACTGATGATGAGTGACTGGCAGACAACGCACAGCCGAAACTATAAGTCGTATAAAGCTGAAATTTGGCATCCCTATAGTCCTCCTGACCGAGTTCGGCCATGGCGGCCAATCTCAACCGAGACTGGCCATCGGCGTGGGACATATTATAATGCACAAGTGTGTGCGCAAACACAGGTGCACTCCCTCTTCCTTCACTCTCATATGCCGATGGGACGGCAACCCGACACGACCAGAGAGAGATCTGGCGCAGGACAAACAGCTTAACGTGCTTTCCGAGGCACGGGGGTGTCATATCACCAACTTCCAAACTCCGGGCTGTTACTGGAAAATTCCTATTGGCAAAACCTAATTACACTTTTTGCCCGACCTAGGAACCGAACCCAAGACTCCACTCTCGGAAGTCGCGCTCGCGACCGCGAGACTAACGGAGCAGTTTGGCATTTGATATGTAGGCTGAGGGGAGCACTAAGAGAGGATTTCCTGAAATTCCTACGGGAACGGGAAAAAACGGGATATGCTCGTACGAAGTCGCGGGCAAGACCTAGTAAATAATAAACATTTACTGAGAAAAATATTGAATGATAGTTGCTAGGTACTAAAGTTATCTATAGGTCTAGATAAAATGAAACATTGATCAATCTGTTGCTTATTTGGTCCTCCAGGAATTTTTCGTGCGTCTAATTCATCCACAGTTCCGAGAACCGCTTCCATCTGACCTCCTTCCTAAGTAACAATTGTCAATCCCAGACAATATTTATCATCTGATCCGTAATACAGTTTCTCAAATATCTGGAGTTCTGGACATTAGCTATTCCGAACATCCAGATAAGTTCCACGGTCCAAAAATTTCACATTCAGTTTATTCAAAGTTTATAGCGAAGGAAATTTAATAATCTCAACAACACTGAAGCCAACTTTGCGTGTTTGTCTTTCTTCGCGCTGTTCCCTAGGGGCCCGTTTAATTCGCCACCCGGACCATCTGTCGCACTGCATTGCTCCCTAACTTAGACCTGCCGACTTTATAATTTTACATGCCACGGTAGAAGCTGTTTCGTTTTTCGGGTCTTGGACCTATTTGAATTTACATTGTTTAATCTTCAGGAGTTTTAGATAGTCTGTTTCTGTTCTGGCTGGAAGTAATCGAGCGTCTGTAACTTAGACGCTTTGCCATCTTGAATCACCTTCATCATCATCATCATATCAGTCGAATGACATCTACTGCTGGACATAGGGCTCTCCCAAGAATGGGGGTTTGCCATAATCGCTACGCTTGGCAGGCGCGTTGGTAATCGCAGCTGTTGCAATGCACAGAGAATGCTGCTGCCCCTTCCCTGGTGAGTTCTTTAGTCGCCTCTCACGACACCCAGGAGAAGTGTTGGGAAGCAACTTGCATGCAAGTAATAACATTGTGAGGCACTATTTAAACTGAGAGGCTACTTGGGTCGAACACATTAACACCACAATTAATACAATACCCAACGACTTTTTCTCCTTGAAGGAGCAGAGTTAAGTGACAGATTCTAAACAGTTTTAGTCGAACCTGTAAACATTATCGTGTAGGTATACAACCTCCATCAGGCACAATCAAGCGATTGATCAGATTATACATCAATAGCCCATAATGGAATGCACCTTGCATACGACCTGGTTGCATAGAAGTATGACCTCGCTATTCAATTATTTTTGTTGTTCTCGCATTAGAATCAGTACCTAGATGACCGTTTTTTCTTGGTAAACGTTTTCGCTAGATCGATTTATCTCCCCCGAAACCCCCTGCATACTTAATTTCACGAAAATCGTTGTAGCCGTTTCCGAGATTCAGATTTCCGACATTCAGCTTCTGACATTTCCAAATGCCCATGTAGGTTTATGTGCATTTAAAAAATATTTCAATTTGCTCACACTTCTATTTATTTATTTATTATTGGGTACACCAACACCAGTATATACACAACTACGAGCAAAAAACAAAAACCAAAATATGAGTATGCACGGTTTACACCATATTATGTACAAATTGTACAACATTAATGCTTTCAGTCTAAAATAAATTAAAAGTAAAACAGGTTGATTCGTTTAAACCCTCGGGATTCTACAGCTGATACGATCCATCTACCAATAAATTCACCTTAACAGATAATAAATCAATACCCTATTCACCAGCTGAAATATTTAATACAAGTAGAACAATCTGAGGTTTTCACTCAATAAACCCATACTTATTAACTTCAAAGCGGAATGGTATAGTTAAAGAACTATCTGCCGGTATATTTAGACCTTTTCATGGCATGTGAAGTGAGTTTAGGAAGGTTCAAGTTATGCTGGCTATGTATTACGTTTTGAGAGAACACGGGGTTGGTTGTAGTTGGGTAGCAACTCTAATTACGTTAAAAAACAACACTTTTAGTTGTGAAAGCAGACTTGTGGTGGCTCTTGACCCACATTCTAGCCAGCCAGTGGCGTAGTTTCGTTGCCTAATTAGATTTTTTTTATTTTGTTCAACTAACTGGTCGTAATTTTATTGTGACTCGCTCTTTATTCGTCTGAATATATTCGGTTGGAATAATTTGTTGTAGGAAGTTGTGTTTCCTTATTTTCTTGCTTTTGGCCAACTAAATAAACAGGATTGTTTTCTCGAAGCTAGCCATAAAGGTGTTAGAGAGCTTGCCTCTCCGGGATGCGTTCAACTGTCATTTCTTTTTTGTTTTTTTTACGTTCTGTCATAATATCAGTCAGTACCTACGTCTGTCTGAAAGTCTGTTTCTGAAAATGAGTCTCTACTCGCTAAAAGCTATGGAAATCCAATTATGTGATTGGACTAAACCAGCAAACATATTTAATCCAATTGAAAAACTACATTAATTACTGCCTGTAGGTATTTTTTTTAATTGCAGTAATGAATGTAGTTTTTTTGTTTTACTACCATGGGTTACGTCCAATTAATTTTGCATTCTATGTATACGTATAAACCCCTTGAATTTGAATTAAATTGGTGTTTTTTTTTAAATATTAATTAGAAAATCATGAAATGTTTATAGACTTGTGAAGTCAAATATTTTAACAGTCAGAAGTCAAATATTTCAAACTGAGACTGAGTAATGTCAAAATGGAAAAAAAAAAATTAAGAAGGCTTTTAAAATAACATATGACTACGAAACACGAAACTCTCATCTATGACCTAGACTAGAGTCAAGAGCAAAACCCATCTCAAATAAAAAAATAATAAAAAACAGAAATCTACCTCGTTTGTAAAACTGGCAGGCTACAACTGAAAAAACTAAACCATTCACAAGGACATTTAAACCCGAAGACAGAATGCAAAGTCTACGTCCCGGCATTTTCTTTTTAATCAATCGTAAATGTCAAAGACACGGCGCTTTCCGGCCTGGGGCGCAATTAAAAATTGCTTTGTAAGCGGTGTGCGCGTGTGTCCCCGCCTTTACGAGATTAACGCGCGCAACCGACTGTAGGAGCCGCGCCTTAATTAAATTTTAAATTTTCGAACGTTCACGCTGGCGAAAGGATTGTCGCGATGGTTACGCGGGTTTTGTTAGTTCTTTTTTTAAATTTATTTAGGTTCTATTTTTGATTAATAATTTGCTATGTCAACGGGAATTGGCGCAATTGTTCCCTAGTATGTAAAGGCTAACTCAGACAGATGTGACGCAACAATGTGACAACGGTTTATAACAGAAATAGTTCTAATTCAGCGCTTCAGACAGAAAAATCTATGAAAACACGATATATCATCGTTATTGCATTGTCGCATCGCAAATGTCTGTTAGAGCTTTAAAGTTACAGAAATTTGTTATTCAAAAGCCAGGCTTCTTACACATACGACCAGGCGTCATTAAATTTTAAATTTTCGAACGTTCACGTTGGCGAAAGGATTGTCGCGAGTGGGCACGCCGCGCCGCCGGTTTTGTTAGTTTTTTTCGTTTTAAATTATTTAGGTTCAAATTTGCTTAATTTGGCGCTAATCTGTCCTCCAGGACTCCTCAGAGGCGCGACGTGACAATGATACATCGCTTTTCTAAAACAGCACATCAGAGTATTAATTCTCAATCGGTCAAAAAATATTGCGACTGACATGCGAAAGTCAAAGTCAAGGTCAAAACGTTTATTTCAATTAGGCCGTTAAACGGCACTTTTGAACGTCATCATTTACAGTTCGGTAAAATAATAATATTACATTAATAAAGTGACTCTACTGTCCATTCCGAAAGGTAGATTCTTATGGAGAAGAACGGACAAGAAACTCCATAGTTACTCTTTTCAAATAATGATTTTACAAAATTTGGTATACAAAAATTAATTTAATAAGTATTATGTGAGGTCGATGCACCCAGAGTATGCTACTTTTAAGAATAAAGTATTACCAGCAGAGGTAAACTTATTCATTTTCTAAAGAAATTTAGGTAAATGATACTCACATATTTACAGATACCCATTAACTAAACAGAAAATAAAAACACAAAAAAGAAACAGTATCTCTATAAAGTTAATTCATAAAGTTTGATTTTGTCTACACCCTTGATTGTCCTATGGAGCAGGACCAGCATGTTTCCAAGCATTCTTATCCTGAATGTAATCTTGTAATTTGTAATATGCTTGTTTACAAAGTGTACTTTTAACATAAGTTTTAAATTTTCGAATGCGAATGCGATCGTTGCTTAAAAAAAATTAGAATTGGCCCTCAGATATAGAAAAGGATACGCGTTAAACGCGTTATCTTGCCTTAACAGTACCGAGAATTACTCTTTGGCATGACAATAGGCTTGCCTTCTATCATACGGGACTTTAAGACGTCGTCCTAGCACAAAAGTGATCATCATAATTTGTTTAGCAAACCCGCAAGCATCGTCCTGCCTGCTGAGGTACCTTTTGGTTTTGACGTACAAATGATCGCGTTGATTGCGAATTAGCGCGATCGTTTGTAACCAGCAAAACGTGTGTACTATTAGCAACACCTCTACCAATCCCTTTCGGGAGAATACATGCGCAATGTTACGTTACTGCTTCTAGTTCTCACTGTCTTACTAGTAAACGTATGCGTCGTTCGTTCAAATTCTGATTGTTTGAGATGACGTCACGCGTCTGCAATGTCTCCACCAATGAGCACACCCGCCGCGTCTGAGTGCTGACTGAGCATTCAAACAAATGTATCCGTTGTCCAGACTAAGTGTGCATATTGTTGGAACTTCCTACAGTTTACAAGGTTTTTTAGGAAGGAGTTAGTAAGTTAACATTAAAGTATTCTTGTAAAAATAATGTATAATGATTACAGTACAGCATAACAGCTGTACAGCATATCAGCAGAAATTATATATTTTTCAAGACAATTTTACAGACAGCAGTGATAGGTACGAAATCGGAGATCTACAAATTGGAAAATGTCTTTTTTTTGGTCAGCCATCAATTGTTTACATAATCCATTTACATTAAATTAATTTGTTATACCTACAATTATTACAAGTGTAACAATTACTTACAGGCTTACACCACCTATACTACTTATTTGTGGTAAACAATAAGTAAATCACAGTCTTAAACAAATTATTGTGAAAATGCATGAACACTGGCACAATATTATATTACCTGATGGCTACAACCTGGAGGTCTTTAAGTAATGTATAAATTGGGTAATACTTTTAGTTAAGCGTATTATGTCGTCGACTACATCATCGCTTTCCATCAGGTGAGATTGTGATCAAACATGAGTTTATAAATAATCACACTATAATCCTACTAATATTATAAACGCGAAAGTTTGTGTGTATGTGTGTATGTTTGTTACTTCTTCACGCGCAAACGGCTGGACCTATTTTGATAAAATTTGGTATGCAGGAAGCTGACACCCTGATTTAACACATAACTTTTTATTCCGGGAGTGTGTTCCCTTCGGATAATTTTCGACATTCACGCGGAGTATCTGATAAACCGCGGGTAGCACCGCGGGGCGCAGCTAGTAATAAAATAAAACAATACAGGCAAAAATTCTTTAGTCGTATTGTAAATTACATAATTAGCACACGTTTATCAAGGAACAATGATTTTCCACCATGGGCTAACACAAGGCACAAGCTACATGTCTGTCGCGTTTGAGTACGACACTGAGGCACGTTTGAAGTCGTCATCGCAACGAAGACTCCTCAAGAGCTGAACAGTCGATTCATTTGAAAACTACAATCCATTCGGCTTTCAGCCCGATGATGTTCTAATAAGCTGCCTTTAAGAGGATTTGTTAGAAAAGAAACATGAAAGACAAAATAAGTGCAGAGTAATAAGTTCTTGTTTTATTTGAGTACCATTTTCCACATCGTAAACGTTCCAACAGCGTGAAAAATTGCACTAAGCTTAAAAATAAGTAAGTAGCAACAAACCCTGTCCAACTCCTCTCTTAAAACTTTGCGTTAAAACTTACGCAGACTTCCCGTATTTTTTTGCAAAACAAAAATAAAATTACACACTGCCTTCTTCTGCATCCTTAACTGCCGACTTCGTTAAAAAACAAAAGTAAATCATGACAACATGTTTCGCACGGAAAAGGAACGCGTTCCAGAATTCCGCATTTGAATAGTCGAAATTTTTTAAAAACGAACTCGCAACCTAGCGCTAACGTTGGTAGTACTGAATAGATACTCGTGTGCTTACGGCTCTAAAGGCTAGGCTGAAAGGCCTGAGACCCGAGCACGCATAAAAAAATGCAGCATTTTTTGCTCGACTACCGTGTACACTAGACTTTTTTTATTTTTACTCTAAACCGTCTGTATAGTTTAGAATTCGTGAAAATGGGAAAGTTTGGTTTAGTTACACCGCTAGATAAAGCCTATGCTAAGTTAAAAAACTTTAAAATGTGGAATTACTGTGCCAAAGTTCAGTTGGAGACATGAACTAACCCAACCTCCTAAATACATTTAAAATAATAGTATTTTTAAAATTCATTATGTCTTAAGAAGTATTGAAAAACAAGTCAAATCAAGGAGACACGCGTAAAAGATAAGACACCAACTTTACATTAGTATGTCAAGACAATTTGATATCTTTTTATTTTACTGTGACTAATATATGTTTCCGAATTACCACAATTCAATTATTACGTACTAGATATTTTATGTTACGTTAGAGCTACGTGGTTTATCCCATATATTTCAGACTTTTGACTTTGGTTATCGGGGATAGAATGTTAAGGAGATTTATCAGGCGTCGAAAATTTTGTACTCAAACACAAAAGTTTCCTTTTATCATAGAAAACCACCCCCTGATAATTTTTCACTACTAATAGCGAAAGTTTACAGTTACCAGCTATATGTGTTTGACATAACAAAGTTCTATTTTACCTTCAATGTTTGGAGCTATACAGAGTGATTTTTTAAAGTGTGCGTGGATGGCCAAATCCCAAAAAATAAGGATTATCGAAAAACACTGAAAGAAGTCTCGAACCCGATTTTGATGATTGATGACCTATTAGTTATACTGCATTATTGGATTTTTGAAAAATCTGTTTTCCTAGCGAGGATTCGAACCGGTTGATTTTGAAAAATAAAACACACTCTGTATTATTAAACCTTCTGAAACTGTCGCTACACTCGCTACTAAGGATCAAAATCTGGGAAATAACATGGCAAACTAAAATAAAGTGCAATTTTTAAGAAATTACTCCTTTCGGACTCCTCTCGTTGTTTTTCGATATCCCGCTTAGTTTCGGATTTAGTCATCCATGCAACTTTAAAAATTCACCCTATATATACCTACCTAGTAGTATAAAAATATCAGAAAGTTATTTCCCATTAGAAAACAGAATTTTTGTTTTCTATTATTTTTCTATTTGGGTACTATCTGATATTATCTTTAGTAGGTTTCTTGTTTGGCACCCTAATACCCACAAGAAATTATTATCATCATCATCTGCCTAGCCTTTTCCAATTATATTGGGGTCGGCTTCCAGTGAAACCAGAATCAGCTGAATACCAGTATTGTATCTGGAGAGACTGCCTATCTGACCTCCAAAACCCAGTTACTGAGTAACACGATACTTCTTGGCAAAACTATAACAAAAAATGTTAGAATTAAATAAGAAGACAGTTTTATATACGAAATGTATTAACTTTTATTAGGACTCAATTCAGAACACTTTGCCATAGGAAGGAATAGAAGCAGTGTTACCAATATACCAAAAGGTAATGCGTATAGACAATTATTTACATTGTCATAATTTACCACCCCTTCTCAGTGTAATTTTACATAACAAAAAAAACTCACATTATAGCTCTGCTGAATAACCAAAAACACGAAAATATGGACTTAATGAATAACACATTACGCACACAAATGTGGACTTAATGACATAGGCATTTTCTACCAGTCAACTCAGTTAACACTCTAACCGCCTTAATTCGGTCTTTTCGACCCCTCACGCTTAGCCGTCTTGGTATCTTTCCTGTTTACCACAGCAGTAACAAGAAATAAAACACGAGACGAAAATTAGAACAATCAACACAGTTAACACTCTAACCGCCGCGACTCGGTCTTTTCGACCCCTCACGCTTAGCCGTCAACCGCACATGTCTTCATAACCCGTTCACGGCTTAGCAACACGATCACGTACATAGTAATTCGACGGCGAAAGAATGGACGAACAAATTGCTCGCACGATTGTCTGCGAGTACATACGAAATGAGCCAATGATATGAATTGTTGCTGTTGGACTTATGGACCACCGGGCTCGTGATTGTCGCTTTCAGGGTTCTGCAATGCATCAAGCCACCCCATTTCCTGTCCAGGATATCTCTATCCATTCCCAGTTGCCTAGAAGCGATCGCGTAATGCGAAAGTTCGCCAGATGTATATTTTTTTTTAGTTAAATGGCTTTTTTAAATATATTTATATGTTGATGTAGGTACAGTCAACAAAGTTATTTAGTATACGTACATGCAAAAATATTAATTTTTCCGCTGCACTGCCAATATTTATTTCTAATGTCTAAATACATTCAGTCATAACCCTACTTCTATCGCCGAAGGATAAAATACCTTCTTCTCACATAGTAATTAAGTACATTCTAAACTTATAAACCTGCTCCTCTTAAAGTGTTTAAGTGGTGCAAATTAACTAAAGCGTATCAAATAAATTCTCGATAAGGGGGATGAAGTCTGGAGCCCGTAAGTTAGACTTTTATAAGATTTCAACAGAAACTATGAAAGCTTACAAGATCGTTTTATTAGTCTAGTCCGACGCGGTACTGAAACTAAGTTTTGACGCTTTTGTCAATCTTTTTTTACTAAGATTACTAATTACTTTTACGAATATTTCAGCTTGAAACTCAAAATAGTGATTTATGATTAGAAAATTTACAGTCGCTTATTTGTGTAAATCTCGCTATTTGTGAGTCTAATGCGATAGTACTAACGGTCTTCTGTTAACTTTAATATGTGTATAGTTCAGTTTGGATTTCTACTGTCAAAGGCAAAATCGTTCTTAAATCTTGGGAGCCAAGCTATATTAGTATAGTCCAACGCGGTACTGAAACTAAGTTTTGATGCTTTTGTGAATCTTTTTTTACTAAGATTACTAATTACTTTTACGAATATTTCAGCTTACTCAAAATATTAATTTATAATTAGTAAATTGTACAGTCGCCTATTTATGGACATCACGCTATTTGTATGTCTAATGCGATAGTACTAACAGCCTTCTGTTAACTTTAATATCTGTATTGTTCGGTTTTGATTATCTGCTGTCAAAGGGGAATCATTCCTAAATCTTGGGAGCAAAGCTGCCCAAAAATTTCTCTTTAATCGTTACTTTTAGTTTAAGTTCTTACGTAGTTACTCACTTGTACCTTTCACTGTATACGGAACCACGTTATTAAACATGTAACACTCTTGTGCAGTCTCCGTTGTATTGTTTCGCGTGCACTATTATTATTTAATCCTTTGATTTGTTGTTGTTTTCGTAGCAAGCGCTTGATAAATGCTCTGTAATAATAATGCACGAATAAATCTCTCTGCTTGAATCATTTGAGTGAATTAAATTTCCGTATTGGTTGGCGTTGTTAACACCTGACTTGGCAGTGTGGATTCGTAGTAATATTATAAATGCGAGTGACGTGTGACGTTCAAAAAGAGCTGAGTGCCAGCACTTTTTGAACGTCAAAGTTCTACATAAAGCCAGTTCTTCAAAACGCCCGCCCGTCACCACTTCCTAGTGTTTTAGCTGGGAAGAAGAAGTGGCGCAACAAACTCCCCAGCGAAAGTCCTGGAATAAGACATCATAATGTACGATGATACGGTACCAGACACCATTTGACCTGCTTTTGCTGTCAGCAGATAGTTTAATATCAATAGTGCAAGTTTTGAAAATGAAGTAATTACTATCTACACTAATATTATAAAGAGGATTTTTTTTTATTTTTGTGTGTGTGTATGTTTGTAATGAATAATCTCAAAAACTACTGTGCCGATTTCAAACATTCTTTCACCATTGGAAAGCTACATTATCACCGAGTAACATAGGCTATATTATATCCCCGTCCTCCCACGGAAACGGGAACTACGCGGGTGAAATCTAGAATATCTCTGTATATATTTATGGTATATCAAAGTACAGCATCTACTACCAAAAAAGTCAAATCATATTCTCAAAAAATCAATCAAAACAGTGTCAGTAATCCTTCACAATTTGGACCAAACATTGCATCATTACGAACCTCCACAAAATCATTCCATTCAATCACTTAAAACGGAACAAAATATTTATTAAAACATTAAATTCTAACTAACAAATCGAAACGCGCCGCACCGTCTAACCCGTAAATTTCGCGTTCGGTCCCAAAGACCGGAACTCTTAAAACTCCGGCGAAAACTTTCGACTCACTGAATATATTTTCTTCCACGCCTTATTAATAAAGACCGGGTGATTAGTAACTTTTGATTCCGACTTTCCGGAGCTCCGATGAGGAGCAATTATTCGACATATTGATTTATTGTTCTACCCTCGTAAAGTTTGAGACGAATCGTCCTTAGATTGGAAACATACGGTGGAGAAACTGTGGCGGTGTCATCGGTATCCCGTTTACTTTGCCTTTCAACATAATATGGTGCCAGTCTTCTGGGCACGTTTACAGACGACTGCTATGTGTGTGTGTATTTTTGAAGTGAAAACTTGTTTAGCGGCGTTGTGCACTTTTTGGGATGGGTAAAAAATGTTAAACTCGCGTCAGGACACGTGACCTGATCGAAAATTCGTAAGACGGAGGGAGAGTAGACCGCCGGCGCAGCGTAGAATAGGAAGTAATATCCCCCGTTTGTACCGCGCGGCAAAAATGTATGCCTCAATGCTTGCATATGCAATTCGTGCGAAATGATTCCCTAACCATTCCAAAATATCTAAAATGCACAACGTTAATGTTCAAGTTTTCACTTCTGCCGGCACTCCCGGAGTGCAACACGTTTTTTTTTATATATGTACGGTTGTATACAAGGGCTGTTTCAGAAGTGCGTGGTTATATTTAAGGATGGCTGACTTAAAGCACGTTTTCTTTGTGTCATAATAATGATCAGCTAGTCCACCGATCCTTGCATACAGATTCGCTTCCACAATCTTCATCGTAACACGATCTAAGTTTCACAAACACGTTGCATTCTCGCCCCCACTCGATCCCCGTAAGTTTCAATACTTAGAAAGTTTCCCAGCGACCCTTAGAGACGGTGATTTCGCTCGTATAAAATATTGGTAGACGCTTTAATAACTTTCCTTGCTGATATGGAGTTAGTTATCAGTTCCCGTGATATGGCACGTTCGCGTGTTCTGCCCGCGGCTTCAGATACTTTTTTGAGTGTCTCGATATTTTGTCACACTTACTTATCATCGTTACTTTTGTTTTGGCGGGGGAGAAAAGTTTAAGCGGTATCTCGATATCTCTTGGGACCAAGTGTACGCACAAAACAATACGACATTACATTGAAAATCTGTCTAATGGATAACGGATGTCTTTTGTTCACGAAAATACTTTGCGAGTTTATCTCTAAATAGACCTCGTTAAGGACGACCCATCCTAACTATACTCTCAAACATATCATTATATAAATCAAGCTTTACACTCTCTAAAAAAATCAAACAATAGGTGTCTAAAACCTCGTGCCTTCAGACGCATAGTGTTGTGAAGAACAATGCAACATTCACATTATCTATGCAAGACATCACAGGTCAAGTCGACCCACAAAAAGGAGCAAGGAGGTACAAAATATTAATATTTTTCAACAGGGCAACAATGGAAGCCGTGAAATGCAAGCAACTTGAGTACAAAACAGATTTTTTTGCTCCTTTAAAGCGGAAAGATGCATTAAATTGTCAGGTTAGTGTTACAAATATTGGCATAAAAATTAAGTAGGGACCTTCTTATTCTTCTTCCTCGTATCGCTGGCACGACAGTTTTTTTTTTTAATTTGTAAAAATTAAGTACCTAGCTCTATATATTTAGTAAATAATATTTCTTAAACTTTCAATACAGTTTTTCTTGTCACATGCGATGCTGATAGACAGAGGTAAGATTACTCACTTCATTAAAATTAAAGATAGTTTACATTCAGTGTTTTTTTTTTAATTTACTAAATTCCTGAGGTAAATTCCTTTTTCAAATATATTATAAATTTTATTACGGCATAAAGTAACTAAGTTGCATGTAAACCTACCTAACTAAAATAACATTTAAAAAAATAAAACGCGGAAATGAAAAATAAGTTGAATGTGTTGCCTCCATCGACGCAAGGTGCCAATGTCAGGTGAAGGAAGTGTAGCTAAATGCTTATCGGGACTGAACTAAACCTGTCACTGCTGGGGCGTTCGCAATCTTTGGAGGACGATTATGTTATTTTTATTAAAATGCTGGTTACAATAAATTTCAGTCAGTTGTTATATTTAAATTACTTGCAGTGACGAAAAACTTGAGAGGTGTCAAGGGACACCCGGATGGAACGAAGTTCCTTTCTAAGAGTGTGTATATATATATTATATACTCTCTCGACTTCGTAAACACAACAGTGTGACATAATTTTAAATCCTATAGTGAACTCCCAAAGATGGCGGGAAAATTAAATTATTTTTATAGGGTTTGGTGAGAGTTAGGCGAATATTTTAAAAACTTGTTTATTTAAATGTTTTTAGAGTTCCGTACCCGAAGGGCAAAACGGGACCCTATTACTAAGACTCCGCTGTCCGTCTGTCCGTCTGTCTGTCCGTCTGTCTGTCTGTCTGTCCGTCTGTCTGTCCGTCTGTCTGTCCGTCTGTCCATCTGTCTGTCCATCTGGCTGTCCGTCTGTCTGTCTGTCTGTCCGTCTGTCTGTCCGTCTGTCTGTCTGTCCGCCTGTCTGTCCGTCTGTCTGTCCGTCTGTCTGTCCGTCTGTCTGTCCGTCTGTCTGTCCGTCTGTCTGTCCGTCTGTCTGTCCGTCTGTCTGTCTGTCCGTCTATCTGTTCGTCTGTCTGTCCGTCTGTCTGTCGTCTCCCCTTAATGCGCGAGTCCGACTCACACTTGGCAGGTTTTTAATTAATAAAAAAGTGTCGTTAGAAAAAGGAAATGAAAATATCTGGCTTGCTTTCTATAAGAGAGAGAGAGACAGACAGAGAAACATGCGACGCCGCACAGCTTACAATAGCTTACTATAGCAAAAAGTGTCGTGACAACTTTTCGTAAGAATTTTTTCCGTCTAGCCCCCTTTCACAACGCGCGATAAGGAACTTCGTTCCAAAAAAAATTACATTTAAACAAAAATAAACAATGCGGCTTCAAATGGATTTAGTATACTAATGGCGGTCGTTGCGCTTTCATTTCAGCTTATTTCGCTTCAG
Organism: Mamestra configurata; assembly: GCA_002192655.3. Taxonomy (NCBI): domain Eukaryota; kingdom Metazoa; phylum Arthropoda; class Insecta; order Lepidoptera; family Noctuidae; genus Mamestra; species Mamestra configurata. Next base: position 34,704 of record NDFZ01004638.1, on the reverse strand, counting down.
ATTATTTCCCGCCGCGACCTGCTATACGATTTTCCATTTAAAGCCTACATTAGCCCTTTTCCTTATATTTCCTAAATATAAGCGCACAATACACAATTTATTACAATTTAACCTCACAATACGGCTATATTTGGTATAAAAATATTAATCTCCGCGTCCCGGCTCCCCAGTGGCGACAACTAAAATATGATTTGAGTCCAAAGCGAATACAAAATGAGAGACAAAATTGGAGTTTTCTCTTCTCGGCTAAGAATGAAATAAAACCGTGCAATAGCAGTTTTACTTTAATATTTCTTCTTGGGTGTGTAAAACGCTTTTTTTAGCTTTGGAAGTGTTTTTGTTGGATGCTAGATATATTGCTATTTATAAATGGAAACTGTGCTACTTAGTTTGATCTCTAGTTTTTCGAAAATAAAGATGAAAATACGAATGGAAGTTGGACCAAGTGCTGCCCAGAATGGTTACATAGTGCAATTTGTTCCTCAAGCCAACAATATTCTTAAATCCGAGGCGCTTCAAATTTTGTCCTAGGAGTCAAGAGCAAAAATATGTTTTGTTGTGAGTTATTTAGTGGGAAAAAATTAACTTAATATTAACACATGTGTCTATTACACAACCACTCATCATCTGCCTAGCCTTTTCCCAACTATATTGCGATCGGCTACCAGTCAAACCGCATTCAGCTGAATACCAGTTACTTTACGTGGAGCGGCTGCCTACCAGACCTCCACTACCCATTAACTGGGTAACACGCAAGACTAGTGTCAGATTTTCTGGCAGCCGGACGGAGTCAAACTTGACACAACCACTATATTAAATAATATTGACAGTGTAAATACTTAAATCATTGATGAATAAATGACATTAATACAGACATTGTTTCATAACATTATGTATTAATTGTACTTTTATATAATAATTTTAAAAATAACATCATTTACCAACCATTTGTCTGTGTCTAGGGTGAGAGGTCAAACTAAGAGAGAAAAAATCAATACTAAAAGAGACCCGATCTCCCGGGAGAAGTCTCTTTCTTCGTCTCTGGCTTTATTGATGATTTGGAGTGAACACAAACAAGGATCAGAGCTCTCTTTTGCCTTTATTGACTGGTATGAGTGGAGATTTGCTAGAGCGAACGTGGCCAGGAGGTGGATGTAGAAACCGATAAGATTGGCCTTATAACGTCTTTGTGCCTTTCCCAACCTAAAACCAAACTATTAACAATCTCAGAATTCATCTTACTAGATTACACATCCTTCTCCCGAGCACTGATGCTCTTGCAAATGTCTACTCAGGCCGCCCAATAGGTGGAAGCTCTGTTCCTCCTCCTCGTCATTTTTCATTCCAGCTAGTCAACAAAGGCAAGCTGGAGACGAGGAATAAGACTTATCCCTGGAGATCGGGCCTGTGGGAGCTGGGGTCTTCACGGATGTAATGGGATCTCTTAGACTCGGATTTATTTATTTTGTAGAGTAAAACATCTCAAAATATGATTTAACCAAAAAGACAATTAATTAACAACAAAACATGTTTTCATTTAATTTTCCTGGGGCCAATTTTTATAAAATACATTTTTTTTTGTGTTTGTAATTCCAATATTTCAGTAGAAGTGCTTTGAATCCTGGATTTTTTCCTAAGTCAAACTTATTTAATGAATAAATACAACATAATAGGATCAAGTGTTACTTAAGGCCAAATAAACCAATCACTATTAAGATTGTCATCATTTTTATAAACGAACAAAGTATCACAATTATTTTCATAACCAAGAAACACTCAAACATACCATAAAACAAGTAACTCTCAATATAAACACAAATAATAGACCTACCAAAATAAAAACAGAGGAAAAACAACAAAAAAAGTCAGCCACATACGTAGCTACATGTGTTTGTATAGTCGTGACAAATTGTCGCAACCAGTTCACTAATTACCTGTGTCGTTTCGACCCGCCCCGCCAGCTGAAGGGTTAAGCCTACCTATTTTTTATACGGCTTTTTTACCCATTCTCTTTGATTTTTATTGGGATCGCGATAAAATTTTTAAATCGCACATTTTTATGCATTTATCGGAATCATACATTTTGTATTGTTTCATTCAAACATTACCACAAGCATAAAAAAATGTGAGGTCATTTCCGGTTATAGACACAAGAGTTTATACTTTAATAAATCATAAATATTTTGTATAAAAACTGGAAATAACAAAAATTAAGATTTAGAAAATTATTTTTGTATATGATAGCCAATTCATGAGGAACGGTAATCGGCTATATGGGAACGACAAATTCTTACGGGAACGGGAAAAAATGGGATATGCATGTAGCGCGTACGAAGTCGCGGGTAAAACTTAGTTTATAATAAATTCACACCTAATTTACAATAATTTATAATCATCATCGCATCTAATTTTGATTTACAAACAAAAACTTCAAGCATCACTGAGCTGACGTAAACATCATAACTGTCATCCGAAACTAATAATTTAATCTTTTTTAACACGGCGCAAGAGCGTTCATTTCTCGGCTCTATGGACATCCGACTTCGTTGGCAGTAAATTTAAATTTCGAAAATGATCAACACGGAAATAACGTGATTTGTTATGACCGCCTCATTATAAATGTGTGACGGGTTATAATAACTTCGGGGAAGATAAAACTTTATGAAATGAGAGCATGCTCACGATTCTTTGCATTCTCTTAGTCAACATTGAAATATTACATCATGCAATACATTCTGGTGAGGATGTTTGGTGAAATTCCTTTAGAAATATTTTTGAAAGGAAAGTGTTTTGTCTTTCAGGAATTTGGGATCAGACAAACCAAGATATGTAGGTGCTCTGGAGTCTGGAGAATATGCCTAAAATATTTTCTGTAAGTTTTCTCTCTATTGTATAACAGACACAGTTCGTATATTTTATCCACTACAGGATGCTAAGCCCTTGCCCTGTCCTTGCCTCCCTGCCCTGTTATTTGTAAGCACCTAATGTAGTTTTTGTATGGTGAACGATAAATAGTATTTCTATTCTAAGAGCCAAAGTAATTTACAAGTAGATAGAAACTAGAAAGCTCATAAAAACTATCCATGTACACAATTATGGGAACAAAAAATAAAAGACTATCAACAGTGAAGACCGTTTTAAAATAGATGAAAAAACTAATGGGCGGTGCTGACGGTTGCGACGGGGCAATCCGATGAATTATGTCCCATTTGTGTCCCATAAGCGATGGGTAATAACTTGTGTGTATTCGTAGCATCCTTGTGGTGTTACTGTCTGGTATAGTGTACTGTGCGGTATAGTGTACAGTGCGGTATAGTATACTGTGTGGTTTGGGATGCATGTATTTTTTTTTTTGAGTGAATGAAACCTGTGGTGACCTTAATATAAATATGAAAGCCTTCAGCCAAGGCTTATTAAAACTTACAAACTAAGCGACTACACGCTAAGGGCACCACCTGTGGGGTACAGGCCTCGGCTTAAGGCGTCGCTGGTGGAAGGACAGCTAGGGACGGCCTGGGTTGAACTAGTATGCATGACACATGTATGCATTTATATTCAGTGAGTGTGAGCGGTTTAGGAAATTAACGTTTTGAGTTAGTTAAACCAACAATAGGCTATCGCCTGCACCCAATGCAGACGATGGGCAATTGTTTGTTTTATTAAGGAAACGAACTTGGAAAAAAAATATGATACTACTGTTGTTTTGGATACAATTAAAAGATATTGTTAGGATGTTGTTCATTGGAGGGAATGGAGGTTTGACCGGAGAGGAGCATCATGCTCTTCTTTACGGAACAGCTTTAAACATTCATGTTTAGAATATCTAAAGCCGTAGCTATTTTGCTTGAGTCCAGATGTGAGTATACGCAGAACACTATGCATCATTTAAAACCACGTCTTAGACTTACAAATACAAGAGTTCAACGCTAACTATTGTTAGTGGATATACAATCCAGAAACTGCACTTAATTTTTGATCTTCTTTAACCTTTTATGTGTCGCTAAAATATCAATCAAACCTTATAGACTCTGGTCGCCACTGATAGTTGGTATTTTAGGCTGAAAGTGGTGATTTAGGGTGAAGTGGTTAATAAAACCAACAATCAACATAAATATAAAATTTCAACATCAAACGGACAAACTAGCTTCAAAGAAACTTGTGGCTACAACGCCACAGTTACAAATTGTAATACAAAATGTCCCGGGGCGGAGCACTATTGTGTGAACCTTACCTATTGAATAACTATATTGTTAGTGTTTCAAGTTGCATTGTTTGAATGGTCAAACATTTTGTTAATGTGAGACGGAACATTTTTGGAAATGATAAATATGTTTCTTTGTGCATATTAAAATTGGCAGTTGAACGTACCATCGCGGACATTTGCGGTGAACCACTTAGTCGAAAATTGTTTCACCGCAAAAGTCCGCGATGGTACATATGAGAGTAACAATCAGTCGAAAAACGAATTAAAGAAGTTTTTGACAAAATTTTAAACATTGCTTAAGTTTACTACGGAGCATAAAATCGCCCTAAGATATGTTGTTTATAAAACCTTTTTGGAGAGGTCCAATACTATTCGCGTGACTACTGAAACAGTCCAGCGCAGTTCCAGAAATTTTAAATTACGTGAAAACCGTACAGATAGTTGCACAAATACTCAATAAAGTTTTCAGAAGCAAACAATGTCAGAATTCCAATAAAACAAAATAAAACCGATGGATTTTATCGAACAATGAATGTATGAATATTGGTCCAGTTCTTGGAATAAAATGAAATAATGACAAATACCTTAGCATCTGAGTTTTATTGAACTCTAGACTTTGTCAGCAGTTCCACCCATGCGATCGTGGAAAATTATCCCAGAGGGAGGTACTACCGAGATGATAAGTATACTCCATGGTCACCGTGGTTTAAAAGTCATATCTTTGTAATACAAGTTTGGAACACGGATTCCAAACTTGTATTACAAAGATATGACTTTGACATTTACAATATTGGTAAGAGAAAGCAAGACAGGATTGATTCGCACAGGATAATGACACGAGGAGTTACTGTCCAGATATTAATATCTAATAATGTGAGAGTTACCTACCTGACTGATTTCTACGGTTATTAACTTCGAATTGGGTGTAGATAAAATCGAAAAGGAGCTCGTGGCTAAATAATTACAGCCGCACGGGTTGATCTTAAGCAACGCTTGCCGAAGTTGATATGTGGATGGGTGACCATCTTAACATACTGAGACTCCTCCGTGCCTCGGAAAGCACACTAAACCGTTAGTCTCGGCTGCCAGAAAATCTGACACTCGTCTTGCCAAGGAGTACCGTATTACCCAGTTAATGGGTTGTGGAGGTCTGGTAGGCAGCCGCTCCACGTAAAATAACTGGTATTCAGCTGAATCCGGTTTGACTGGATGCCAACCCCAATATATATAGTTAGAAAAAGGCTAGGCAGATGATGAGATTGGGTACGGATAATGCCTGAAGACACAAATAAGATTATAATTGGAATAAGCTCTGGTTCAGAAGTTAGTACGATTTATATTGTCTAAAGATATTTATTTCTTTTTTTTTTTCAGCCCGTTGTGTCCCAGGGCAGGGGCCTCCTGTACATCCTTTCGTTCTTCCCAGCTTTGGATAAGCGTGGACCAATCCTGACGATAGGAGTATAACACGTCCTACTATCTTCGCCTGGATTTGCTGCTATGTCGCTGAGCATTTTCTTTCACATTGTGATTTATTAAGCCCAGATATTAATCAATACTAATATTATAAATGCAAAGGTTTGAATGTTTGGATAGATGGATGTTTGTCACTCAATAACGTCAGAACGGCTGAACGCATCTTAATGAAATTTGGCACAGAGGTAGATTATAGTCTGGAATAACACATACGATACTTCCTGGGAGTATGTTCTCTTGGGATAATTTTCGACATTCACGCGGGCGGCAGCTTGTACAAAATAAAATATTGTTCAGTTCATAGAAGCTCAAAGTAAAATTCACTTCCAAAACCGTGTTTGAGGAGCTTCTAAAGCTTAAAATTTAAATAAACTCAACTTTTCTGTAAAAATTAAACCACAATGAGCTGACATAAAGTAGGTGTCAAATAAAGTTCTGCTCACAGTGACAGAGAAAATAGCGTGAAATTATACTCAACAAAAACAGAACGCACCCATAATTTACACTGACACGTCAAACTGAAGCGTGTAAACAAATTAACACGTAATTTTAGCTGCACCGTCCACGCTTGGCGACACATTAAAATATGAAGTCCGGCGAAAAGGATACAGTTTATATTTATCATACTTGCTTTTGTCAGATGCTTTGCCGGCATGAAAATCGAAATATTTAGGAAACTTAGCAACGGAATCTGAAGTATCCTAAAACTTAATCTGTCCTTTGGTCCAACTGTATTCCCAATTTTAACCAAATATGAAGCGTGACTGATAACAAACCTCCAATCATTAAGACTTTCTTCATATGTAATACAACAACCGCTGATCTGATGTCATCATCTTCCTGTCCTTATCCCATGTTACTTGGGGTCGGCGCAACACGTTTTTTTCTTCCATTCTGTACTGTCAGCCGTCACTCTATCACTAACTCCCTTTTATTTCATATCACTCCTAACACAATCCTTCTATCTTTTCTTTGGCCTCCCTCTCCCTGTCCATTCATCCACATTGGCCGTTGATCTGATGTATCTTTGCTAAATACTGCATTCAACATTATTTTTATTATCTTACCGGGCTCCAGGCCTGGCTGCTCCTTGTGCGCAATAATAGCGCATATACGCCAGTGTTTCCTTCCTACTTCATAGTATCTTTCACTCACTGTCTTCAAATAACTGGTTGTCTGTAAAGTCGGTTTACGACTATAGTTTAACGTGACAACGTCATAACAAAACATTGATGAAATGATCGTAGCGTTACAATGAGCGCAACGTTACAATGAGTCACCCTTTTTCATTCGTGCAGCCGGCGTTCATCGATTTATTAGACGTTGTCACGTCAAAAATTGTTCTTCCTAGGGAAATTTTAAACATTCTATTGCCCTGCTTAATTTTACTACAACTTAAAATTCGCATGAATTCTTAAACATCACAACGTTTCTGTAGAAGGTACGGCTTAAAAAAAGTTCTTAGCCTAATCGGTTAAACTTTTTTGATAACTTCCAGCGCCTTGGGTCCAAAAATTAACATAATTTGTACCCTCGCGTCCTGGACCCGTCATTATTATTGATCTACTATAATTCTGTATCAAATAACGATTATTTTTATGATCATAACGATTATGTATTAAAATTATATTAAATTAGGTGCCTTTGTATTGGAAATGTAGGCTAATTTTATTGATGGAGTGCAATTTTTAGAACATGATTTTCGGATTTCAAGCCTAAAATTAATGTTAATGTAATCAGAAGGTGTAGTTTAGGGTCATCATTTTTTTAAAGTTTTTGGCAGAAATTATGTACTTAAAAGAAAAAAAAATGTGACTCAGCGAAGTGGGATACGTTTATTTAATAAAAAGACAATGCACTACCAAAACTGCACTATCTAATAAACATATTAATACATATTAAGTTCCACCCCCATTTTTTACCACAATGATCCACCTTATGCTGAGACACAATGATCAACGAAAACCACTCAAAACAAACAACTAATATCAATCAGCAACTATATTTCAGACATACATCGCCGGGTCACTTCGCACACGTCAGCTTTTAACGTCAAATGTACGGGCAATACGCATCATGTCGCTCGTAAATCTCGCCGCGACTCGACGAAGATCGATTGTGACAGGGGAGCGTTGCAACAGGCGCATTTTGGATGCTACTGGCGATTCTCGACAGTGTACTCGCGTGAATTAATTAATGTGGCCAAGATTTAGGTTGTTAAATTGCTAAGTATCAGTGAGCAGTGTTTATTTGATTACAATTACGAGTCCAGTCAAGCTTTGAGGAATAAAATAAGTGATATATAACCTAATTGTTTAGTGCTCATGGGTAGTGTTTATTTTCACGGAATATGTTCTTTTATGCTCAGTTAATGGGTTGTGGAGGTCTGGTAGGCAGCCGCTCCACGTGAAATATTGGTATTCAGGTAAATCCGGTTTGACTGGAGCCGACTCCAATATAGTTGGGAAAAGGCTAGGCATATGATGATGATGCTCTTTTCTCACTCATCATCTGCCTATCATTTTCCTACTCAAGAAGGAGTTGGCACTCTTTTGCCGTCCCTAAAGCCACGTCTTCACCTGCAACCTTCTCGCATTCAAGTGGCATGACATAATGAGTTAAAATGTGATCAATCGTTCAATCTTGTATGCGAGTGTTAAAGGCTTCCCAGGTGGCAAAGCGGTTTATTTTTATTTTATTTTATTTATTGGTTCAACAACAATTTTTCACACTAGTTTTATGTTAAAAATATCATGCAATAAATTATTATACATCAGTGCACCAATCATCATAAGTAAACACCGCATGCATAAGGAATTTGTTCGATAGAGTCACCGCGGCCCTGGAACGCAAAGGTATTTAGAAACAACACGAAAAAAAAAAAATGCATAAGGAAGTTATGTATGCAAAAAATACTTTAAATTAAACTAATCTTGTTTTAAGTTAAATATGAAGATAGATGAAGAATGGCTTGACAAAATAATTATTAGCTGTAGCCTGTGGGTACATTTTACGCAGAGATCGTACAGTGCCCTTTGCATACAGTACAATAATGCTTTCAGGGTGTTGATGGAGCTGCCTCGCTCCTGTAGCGCATCAGGGATGTTTGCGGAAATGCGTATTGATTGCTTTTATGCATTAATGCGTAAAAGATGTGCGTCCTTGGTGCGCAGCGTGCGAGCCAGTTCCAGCAGTATTCTGGGCATGGTTGCTGGCAGGCTGGACTGCCAAATTGTAAATCGTTGCTCCAGTATCTCAGCTGGAATGCTGAAGTAATGATTTTATTTGTTGTGTGTGTTTTTGTAATTATTGTTGTGATTGTATGACTAACATAGTTATAAGTTTATTTATTGTTACTAACACTATATCAGTCATCGTTGCTCTCAATAAAAAATGTATTATTATTATAACGTGCTTTCTGTGGTAAGGTGAAGTCTCTGTCAACGGTCAACCACCTAAAGACCAAGCTCTGATGCTGTTAATTTTCCACGATTCTTTCATTCATTCTCTTTCATTAAAGACTATAAGTAGAACAGCAAAACAGATTCATTTCCCAAACACCCAGTAAAAGTTAACTTTATTCTGTCAGCAGCCATATTGACTTCACATTTCCCGTCATCGCCAGAACAGGACGGAAACTAACTAACGATATTTCAAAACTGCACGCTCAACGTTTTGCCTTTACCTCTTTCAACACACTCCATTTTAAACGTAAGATGCATATCATACAACGCCAATGCCATACAAAATATTCTATTTACAATACATACGTTTCGTTCAAGGGAATATTTTTAAAATTTCACGCGCGGCGACAATTTGTGAGAGAATCTTGAATCTCGAATTTTGCAGGTCGACCGGTAAATCAGAAATTTATATTCGAATTTCAGAAATGTAGTTTTTTTTTTTACTGTAAGAGAAATCGTGACAACCGGTTTTTGGTGCGCGGAATTTTAAAACTTAAATCCTTTTGTGTTCTTTACAATAAGAAATCGGTACATGACCAGGGTGGGAATTGTGACTTGTGTTTTGTATTTAAATATAAACCAGGATCCTCGGAAGTATGGGTTTTTTTCTGTGACCTAGCTTTTCCTATATATGCAAAAATTTGGCTTGGCAATTTGGTATATTGATGATTTGAACAAGGACGTTTTGTTTTGAATCAACCAGTGAAGGCCATCCTCCCTTAGACAGTGGAGTGTAGTTATAAAATCCATTATTTTACGACTTTCCAAAAGATAGTTTGGTGCTGTGATGCAGTACGAACCCTAATATGAAGTTAGGCACAATACAAGCTTTATTGAACACACCATTCCATACTTAACTAAGTTGTTACTGGTATCTCGAAATCAATAAAATACCTACAAACAAAAAGATAAATTACTAGCTTTTATTCTCATTCTTAGAACCCAAAATATACAGTTTAAGAATATTAATACTATTGCTTAGGTTTCATTTATCGTGCACCCATAAAATGAAATGCTCAATTTGAACCCTTTTTAAGACTGCTTAGCTATGGAATGATAAGAAAGAATTCAATAAGAAATTGAGAGCTCAGTCCTCTTGACCTTGACCCTGAAGACTGACAAAATGTGACCTTGAGAATCAGAATGGCCTCAATTCTTAGACTGCGTATTCGGCTTTTATTTTGTGATACATTTCATTATGAATGGAAATCGATTTTGGTTGGTACTTTAGATAAGCGTATTAAACACAAAACAGTAAAATATTGAGATGGCAAAAAATATATTATATTTATTTATTTGGCCAATTGCACTAAATATATGTGGCAGACGAAATATTTTCTCATTTTAAGTTTTTGTGACTAGATTTAACAACAAAAAAAAACAAGTAGAACTTACGGGTTTTTTTAAGGACTGAATGACTTCTTCCACTCTGGGTGGAGCGGAAGGGCGTGTCAGACGCTAACTAACCATGTTCCTTCTAAAGTCCTTTGCGTTCCAGGGCCGCGGTGACTCTTTCGAAAATTCCGAACCCTAGCAGGCTCTGACCCTGGCGGGCCCCGTCTCCTATGGAGACATCCCTTTGAGGCGCGCGTGGAACAAAACGCGCCATCTACCCTTTGCCATCAATGCTTTTCATCGGCAGGTCCGCGCCTACGGTGGTCGGGGATCGTTCTGCGACTCCCGACGCCCGGGGCGTCTTCTTCTGTAGCGGCGGTTGGGACGAAGGCCTTGTCTCTCGCTTGCGCGGCCCGCCTCCTCCTTCGTCAGCATTATTGCTTCGCAGAAGGAGTTGACCGCTTCTCAAGCCTCCTCGCTCAGGACTATGGATTTAACCAGGGCCGGGCACGAAAGGTCGCCGCCGCCTATCGCCTCGACGAGGACACGGAGGTGCTCCGCCCAGGTAGGGCAGACCTCCACGGTATGCTCCACCGTGTCCTTCGGGCGATCCTCACAGTGTCAGCACTAACACCCAGGCGTATCCTCCCTCTGAATCCGAAACAGGTATTTTCCGAAACAGCCGTGTCCGGTGAGTACCTGCGTGAGGCGGAAGGTGAAGACGCCGTGGCGTTTCTCCAGCCACTCACCAACCCTTACCGCCGCAATTGTGGCGTGCCCAAGAACGTAAGTTCTTGATAGAACATTCTTATACTACAAAATTTATACTCATTATATGCTGAGATTAAATCACTGATTTTTTTAATAATGATTTATTTAAAATCATTACATTACTAAAAAAATCAGTGCATTCATTAATGTTTGATGTGAGCATAGATGGACAAAATGTAGAGCACAACAAATTTTTTATTTTCATTATTCTGATTGAGAAAGTTGATAAGTATTTTCACCCACCCAAAAATAGCCAATAATATAAAAATTACCCTGTACCTGAAAATTTTAATACGCTGCTGTAACATTCTCTGAAGTAATCCAATTCGACATATTGAACATAATACATAGAAGGTGACAATACCTAGAAGTCAGGTTGCATTTTGGGACTAAAGTGTTAGAGTAGCGCGGGTCGAGCCTACGGCAAATTGAAACTGCCCTCCGGTTTGATTCGCACACCGGTCACGGCCGGACACCGGGACCTAGGTACGGTCTGCAGAAATACGTGATGCTCGATTGAGATTTATTTATTTATTCAAACTTTATGTACAGTTGTGTTATATAGGCGGACTTAATACAACAAGACATTCTCTACTAGACTAGCGTTTTTTGTCCTTTTTTTTGGGTTACGAACCTCTGTATAAACTGTTTTTTTTTCCAAATCTAGTGGGCCGATCCAGTCGAAATTTGGTATACATACAAATTTCTGTGACCGTAATGTAACGATTTTTTTCCATAATTTTAAAATAAATAGTTTTGCAGTTATTCAAGAAATTAGGTGAAAAATGACCCCCGCCACTTTTCTCCGAAACTACCGAGCCTAAAACTAAAAAAAATACAAGTTTTTTCTTTACCTACAGATTACAGGAAAACCAATAAGAAGTTTGTAGTGTTAAAGTAACATGTTACAAAAATGAGATTTATTCGGAACCCTTTTCCAGTCCAGTTTTTCTAAGATAATGCACAATAAGCTATAAAATGTACTGTATAAATTCATCCGTCGCCCAAGTTAGTCCACGTTTGGTCATATCATGAAATGCCTGGCGACTTCATGAAATGACAACTTCATACCTAACTGGAGCGACGAATGACAGTACATCAAACGTTGACGTTTAAACGATATTGTCAGTTTTCGCTGGTCATTTCATGAAATTTTTGGCCACATTATGAAATGGCCAATTCAAGTGGTCATGAAATGGCAAATGGTGTTTAACTTAAATAAATTGCCATATTATGCGTTAAAAAATAGAAGCTGTGTTTTAATAAAATTGATTTACAAAGTTTAATGTGCGCTAGTTATTATTACTATTAGAAATGCGTTTATAGAAAAGTTTCGCTTTTCGATTAATAGCGATGCATCACGAACTCAAACTGTTGCTAAAATAATCATATTTTGAGGTAACTATTTTGCTGTGCCATCAGCATTATTTGAAAAGGAATAGGTTTTTTTTTTTGATAAAAAAGTAAGATTATTTTATAGTGCTTGTAATTATTGCGGCAACTGAAATACACAATACGTGGCAGTTTCAACTGTCTGCCTTTAACAAATCATGACTGAATGATGACACTGACAGATGACAGCGGGGGCTTAAAAATAGAACCTCCTAAAATTTAACTCTATTAAATGAATCTGCTATCGGTACTTGAATGTCGGACGGTGTCCGGTGCGGACGAATTGGCATGCATTGCGCCCTGCCTTTTTACATGCCTATTCCGAAACCGGCCGGTCTACAAGCGAAGAACTGACGCGGGTTTTAGAAGGTTAATAATACCTTTTAGGAAATAAATTACAATCATACCGCGATTCTAATGCGATTTCAAAGTGTCTTTGAAAAAAATTATTTTACATTTTTAGTTCCATCACTGTACTATAGATTAAAACTAAGTTTCTAAAAGTTTAATTACCATAGCTGTAAAAGGCAATTGTTCAATATTTACCAAGCATCTCTCACGCAGAGAGAGTTCTTCTTTTGTCCGTTAATAAAACATGTTGTGTCCTTTAATTTTAGTTTTATTATGATTAATTGATTTTTTGTTAATTTATTCTTTTTATTAGCTACCCGCCCTGACTTCGCACGAGTGCGCTGTCAGTCTGTCTATCAACTCAAATAAAAACAGCTATACATTCAGCTTTTAAAATAACAGCTCACTTCAAGCTAAACTTTAACAGTGAGATTTTTACAGAATGGCACTGCACATACAAAAATACAGTGATAAATATCTCTAGACGCGTTTAAAGCAACGCCTTTAAAGGAAAATATTTAATCAAATCCTTCTTATGCGCTCTAAGGTTTCAGACTTTGAAGGTTTCAAATTATTGCAAAACAATGTTATTCTGCTAAACATAAAAAAATTAAATGGTCGATCCATTTAATTTTTTTTTGTTCAATATAGTCCCGATTTTTTCCGCCATATCCTTTTTTTATGGATGGGATATCATCAAATGACTCCTTCCACTCTGGGTGGAGTAGAAAGGAGCGTCAGATTCTTACTGACTAAAACCCATCCGTGTTCCTCCTAAAGCCCTTTACGTTTCAGAGCGGTGACTCTTTCGAACAGATTCCGCAACTTCCGCTACATCCTACAATTTGCGAGGCACCCTATGAAAACAGCCAATAACCTAATAGGCACGTTCGCCAAAAACGATATCTGTATCTCGTCTATTTGTTTATTATATTATTTCATATTGCCCCCCAGACTATAACTAGCGTTATTTATTTAAATACTAACGATAGGAGAGTATCCGTTCGATGTGGTGAGAATTGACTCTGAAATGTTAGTTTTGTATGGGTCGCCTTACTTTTCTTTAAGTTCGAGATATCGAGTAGTATTTTTGAATATTCTAGTTTAAATCGTGAACAAATGGTGGACTTATCGCTAAAAAAGGTAATGATGTTTAACTTTTGATGGGCTGAAAGAAACTAGACGCACACATGCTGAACATGTCAGTCATTGGTTTGGCTTGATTAAAAAGTTTACCACGGAAAGTGACCAATAATTTGCGAGGTTATAAGAGGTGATTAGTAATAGGGATGTTGCCTGGGTTAAAATAAATGCGATTCTATTTAGTCCGTCAGTTAGATTATCGAAAAATATTGGATACGTTTTTTTTTTTATTTTATCCAATAAAAAAACATGAAGATAAAACGCATCAAAGATGTGGGGGCTTGTAACGTCACTTTTCAATAAAAAGTGTACTGGTAAGCGACGTCACACGAGATTTCAACGCACTGTATTGTGTTCATTTTTTGTTAACGTGACAAAAAAAAATACGTGTCCAATATTTTTTGGAAATCCATCTGACGGACTAATTCGATTTTTTTAGTCAAATACCTTATGGAGTGAGTTACTTGAAAAACATCAAATGTAAATCCCAACCACATTCGTTGAAAATTAGCTCTAGTACAACCCATTTCAAGGAACACACTCAAAATTACATGACACTCTTAATAGTGAAAGTATATTCCTATGCAACAGGATGCATGTGCTTGAGGCTGCCAGGGTTTTGCGGCATATGTTCAAAAGAGTCACCGCGGCCCTGGAACGCAAAGGGCTTTAGAAAGAACACGGATGGGTTTTAGTCAGTAAGAGTCTGACACGCCTATCCGCTCCACCCAGAGCGGAAGAACTCATTTGATGATTTCCCATCCTTCAATTTTTTTATTCGGTAAATATTTTGAAAACATTATTAAATTCAGTATTTTCTTCAATTTCCAGCTACCAATTAGTTAAAACACAAACCAGCATTTAGCAACAAATTAATCGTACATTGATTAAATGTTTATGGGTATTAGCTGGTGTACGGTGTGTACACCATCGTTATTTATGCACAGCACGACAGTAGATGGACATTACGTGACGTGTCCCCGTAGACTTAATCTCATGCTAATGTATAGCTAGCCTATGTGGAGCCATTTATCTAGTTAGGGAAATAGGAATGGATAGATAGGTGTGGATGTGGAGGTCTCTGCTTTAATCTATATCAAAGACTAAATGTTGCGATATTGTTTTGTTTGGGAAAGCATAGTTGTTCTTTCCTTTGTTATTTATTTATTTTATTTATCCTTTATTCCAGGAAACTAAGGCCCTTAAACACAATACATATACAACTTGTGACAGAATAAACGCAATACCTCTTAAGGGGTCATTGGACTCATCATTATGAATAGCTTTTACTATGAGAGCAACCCCGAAATCACAAAAAAACAGCTGTTCAGTACATATTGTCGAGTTATGCGCACATACATTTTTCAAGCGATTTCAGTATTGTTTCCATATTGAAAGTTGTTCATAATGATGAGTACAATGACCCCGACGTATTGCGTTTATTCTGTTACACGTTGTATAAGTATAAAAACAATAACTATAAACGAATACATATTATAAAACAAACTTAAAAACTACTGCACACGAAGTATTACGCTGCCGCTGCGAAGAGTCGCATGGTCGGCCGTGGAAACGCCGATAGGTCACTTAATGATGAGTCGGAACGCGATCCACGAACGACTTAAAATTGGTGTAATAGCACGCCTCCAAGTTCTCCACCCTTAAGGTCCAATTATGTAATACATACATATTATTATTCTGTTTTACTATGTGTTATTTGCTGTTTTGTTGTATCTGTGTCGGATAATGTTTTCTATTCTATTCGTGTGTAAGGACTTGGAATAGAAACGATATGCCAAACTTTTTTTCTGTTGCTGAAATAAGCCTCTATTTTCTATACATTCCAAAGACCGTCTTATTGCGCAAAAGAAGCCAAGGGTCTACATTCTAATATCATCATTTTTATACCATTTGCAGACCAAGGGGACCTATTATGACTTCTTAGAAACATCACGATTCCGGTGTGAGAGAGAGACGGAGCTATGCAAGATGCTCCATTTTTCACAACGGAATCATGATGATGTATTGGAACGTCGCCATTCGGGGCTGGTAGAGCCGTATCCATAATCTAATCATAACAATATGCTTCTTCTTCTTTTTTGGGTCTAATTTGTGGCTAGGTTCATAACAGCTTCGGTGTCATTCGTTAAGTGCAGATTTCAAAATGTCATCATATTCACTTCCAACATTCCTCAAGCCAACTAACACCAAACAAGACAACTTATACTACCTACCTAAGTTAGTACATATAGCCATGTATTGCCCAATAACCTACGATGGCACAGCACAAAGCCCCATTTAGAGCAATCAGGGGATTAATTGCTCAGATTAGACGCCGTCACTTGACCGCCAGAACGTTTGGACTACTGTGGACTGGGGTGGTCCAGTTAAAGTTGTTATTAAATTGCTTGCCTGATTCGTATACAAAATCGGAACCCGGTATAAGATCACTCGTGTATCTGTCTGTCCGTCTATCACCAGCAATTTTGTCCGTAACTACAAAACCGATTCAGTTGAAATTCGGTCCACATATGAACTTTTCAAACCCAAATACGAGCGCGAAAGTATATATACTTATGTACAACTAACGATTACTATACTACTCACTTAAATAAAAAACTCTTAACTAACTAAAAATTGTCTAAAATATGGCGTCAAAAATTTTTTTCCGCATCGCTGGCCACAGATAATATACCCAAAAGGCTGGCAGCATCGCCACGTTGTATGGCAATGCTTATCCTTTGTCCAAGGTAAAAGCCAGCTCTTGGGTCACGCGAAGTGTCATTCTAATTTGTCCACCATAATCGATCCTATATTCAAATTAATTTATATACTTTTAAATTAATTTGAATATAGGATCGATTATGGTGGACAAATTAGAATTTAGTTTTTTTATTTTGGCCCTTGTGACATATTAAATGAAAAGGCTTTTGTGAGGCTCTTTAATAATATTTTTTTAAACATTTTAAAATAAATATTTGTTTTTTGTTTTATTTTTGAGACAGTCGTTTTTTTCTTTCGGCAGGTGTTTGACTCATAGAAGAGAACGCTCACTACGGGAACTTGCGAGGTTGAAAAAAAGCCATACAAAAGAGAGAAGGTACCTATTAAACTTAGTACCTAGATGACCGAGCTTTGCTCATTTGTTTTTTGGTAAACGTTTTCTAAAAATGAAACCTAGCTAGCTCGATTTATCGCCCCCGAAAGCCCCTGCATACTAAATTTCATGAAACTCGTAGGAGCCGTTTCCGCGATTCAGATTATATATTTACATATTTACAAGAATTGCTCGTTTAAAGGTATTAGATAGATAGATTAAGTAAAATCGAATCCTATTTTTTTCCGAAACCAGCAATTTGAGAGAAATAAAATAGGTCTCTTTTTATTTGCTTTCAAAAACCTAATAGATGACTAAGGGATCGTTAGCCTACTCAACAAATACAACACAACCATTATAATAGGTACACTATTAACAGTACAATGGGTAAGTTTATCTTATCAAGCAATTTCGTAAAGCCATTCTTCGGATGGATTTTTTGATGAAAATGTCTAACGCTCAAAGCTAATGTCTAGAGCTTATCCTAAGTGATACGCCTAAGTTTATGTCTATGCCCCTAGAGTATTTTTTCTGTATACAACAGAAAGGCGACTTGTACAAACTATCTGGTCTGTATTTTTCAAGGAGTTAGGCAGAGCTGTACTGAAAGTCGTATGTATCAGCCACGTCTCACTAGTTATGTCTTAAGGGCGCACTGAGCTTTTGACTTTAGGTATTCTATGCGGTCTGTGTATGTGTGCGTAAGCGCAAGCAAAAACCATACGTAAGTGCAAGTGGCACAGAGTTGGAAGTCCGATGGCCGAAGCAGGACTAAAGCGGATAGAGGGGAAGCGAGGCGGCTCTAGTTAGAATGGACAGAACGCGCGCTAATTCAGATATTTCGTTCGTATTATTAAAACAAATATACATTTGAAAATGTGAAATGTATACGTTATAGAAAACATGTAGTTGTGTTATTATTTAAAAACTGATTACCTTCCGTGAGATATTTACGCCGTACTAAGGGATTATTTAGATTTTTAGAGATTACTTTAGATTTTTTTATATCTAGGAAACTACAAGTAATCGTGTTTCTAAAGTGTACGATTTATAGAGTAACTCCTTAAATATCTTACATATTAATTATATATAACTAAAGATTAAGTAACTACGATGCAGCAAGGGATCAAACGAATGCCAATTACGTATCGTTTCCTCGGTGCGCTCTTGCCCCTTGCGATAGGCGTTGGCCCTCAACACTGCGTTGCGGTGTCGCATCGCAAAAATCTAATTGTAATTGAATTGTAATCGTATTACTGTGCGATGTCGTTTTTGCGATGCCACGCCGCAACGCAGTGTTGTGGCCTCGCCCAAAGTGCTATGGTTCAATATGTGTGACTTGATATTTGAATAGAACAGTACTTTTTAGCATACTTGCTTTTTCCCCCAGTCTCGCTCATGTAACCCATACCAAATTTTCCACATATTGTCCCTGGATAAAAGTAGCCTGGCATAGTGGTCCTTTCTTAGCGATAGTGTAGCTTTTATCGGAGGAAGAATATTGTTATCGGATCAGTAGTACTGATCCGATAACAATATTCTAATCTTTTAATATTATAATCTTTGACGGTACTGATTCAGTACCTTCGAAGATTTCTTCCTACGAATAAACAGACATTTTTACCTCGTTATAATACTTATTACTTCAGATTATTTTTGTTTAAATAAAATATCATTGAAATATGTTAACATTAATAGGCTTATTCATAAAAGAAATTAACAATTATTTGCTTAGTTTAAATACCTATTCTTTTTTTTTTCGAAGTTTAATTTAGCATCCGCTGATGAGAAGGCCAATTCTAATTACTTTTAACCTTGTGAACGCCATTGTCACGTATACATGACAAGCAAGCGCGTGCCCTGCACAAAAAACGTCACAACAAAAAGTACGGCGAATTTGTGACTCAGAGGCGTCAGAGGCACGGCGATGCGTTTATGGTCTGGCGTTCAAAAGGTTAAGCAAAGTTCGCAATCGCATCTCAGTCCCAAAAAAAACCTCAATTCCCATGATTTTTTGACAATTTGCAAATGACATACGAATGCGAACGTTGCTTAAAAATTTGTAGAATTGACACTCCCAAACTATTCATAATTTTAGTATGCTAAGATTTTCCTATGTGCCTGTTAACAATCGCATAAAAAAAAAGAATGCCAGCACGTCCAAAATAAAACCTGTCATCTTTTGCAATTCAGTGAACAAAGACATTTTATCAGTTTTTCAGAAGCAAGGCTCAACAGGCCAAAACTCTTAGACTTATTTACGTGGAGGGATTGGTCTAGACAAGGCAGTCTGGTGAATGCACCGACTATTGTTATCTATCGGATTGGCCTTTGTTTAGACTCGGTCTCGAGCTGAACGTTGTGAAACGTTGACGTATGTTTTT
Source organism: Mamestra configurata (assembly GCA_002192655.3). Classification (NCBI taxonomy): domain Eukaryota; kingdom Metazoa; phylum Arthropoda; class Insecta; order Lepidoptera; family Noctuidae; genus Mamestra; species Mamestra configurata. Next base: position 15,087 of record NDFZ01004638.1, on the reverse strand, counting down.
TTTAGGATTTTTTAGGATTAAGTAAATGTCAATAGACTTAGAAGGGGTGAAGTTAATGTTTGTTTTAGGGTGAAAGTACTCAATTGAGACATGGCTCAAGAATTTTTGGTTACATTTTCAGGTTATTTTAAAGTTATTTTGAAAGTGAAACAGCTCGTGGAGCTCTAACAGTTTGGTCTAACAATTAGTTCACCGATACTAAATTAAAATATGATATTAGAAAAAATAATCCGTTATTCAGTTAATAAGCGCACCTTAACGAAGTACCTACTTAAATTAATTTTCAGCAAATTTGCATAAAACTGCTGCTATTTTCAACCTGTCAGGTTTACTTATTATAACAAACCTTCAATAGGAATTAATTGAACCGCAACGCAGACAAATCAATTTAAGTCAACAACGAATTAAAAAAGAACCACAAATTATCGAATTTTCTCAAGTATAATAAACCTTTCTTTGTGCCCGAAAAAGGCAAACTAAAGCGAAAAACTCTCTTAAAATAATGTTGAACATTTAATTGAAAGAGAGTTTGAACCCGTCTCTCAAATTAACGTTGATTGTGATAGATTGCTGACTAATTACCGTCTCATTTTTCAGCCATTTATCACTGTAGTTCCTGTAACTTTTAAACATGTTTTTGTAAAATTTCAGTGAAGATAATTTACTATGTGACAATTCGTTCATCACCACTGGACTAAGCGGTAAACGCAAATACCATGAAGAAGCTATAACCACCATAACTCGACAAAATGTACTGAACAGCTGATTTTTTTTCGTGATTACGGTGTTGGTCCCATAGTAAAAGTTGTTCAAAATTATGTGTAAAATGACCCTTTAAGAATTATGCGTCTATTCTGTTACACGTTGTAGTTGAGAAAAGGCTATGCAGATGATGAAAATTTATTGGCATCAACAACAACACACATTACATTGGTCGTGAAACATTGGTGCCTGTGGTAGGTAGTTAAAAACCTGTATTACAGGTCACCAGGATTTTACTAAGTGTGTTGAGGTTACCTTAATAAATTTCTTAAGTAGTAACGGTGTTCAGCGACCATACAACAAAGTGCTACTGCCATCATGCTATTCGTCCTGTATAGCCCCGTCTCCTTCGCACACCGGAATCATGATGATTTTAAGACATCATTGTAGGACACCTGTTAGATATACCTACATCGTCTTTATTTTATCATCATTAAAAGTAAGTTACCTTTTAAGGTAAAGAAAACCAAAGTGACACTGATGTCGCTATAAATAAAATACGCGTAAAGAAAATAAAATTGCTAGTTTTTCCTTCACAAACACGTTTACTCATATAAACATTTTTACACGTGCCTGTACCTTAATACACCTACAAACATCCCCTTAAACTCAACAAGACTGACAACTTTGAGAACTCATTTAAAAATAAACGTGTAACAATCAGATTTCATATGATAATAATTGTGTGAGACAAACTGAATCGTCACAGACGTTATTAAGCGCTGAAGAAAATTTAGAAATGTAAGCTTAATTAAAATTTCTTCTTAACAATCATGTCTAAGCGAAATACCGAGTAACTGAGGGGGGAATATGCCTGATATTTGTGATTAAGTCATGAGATTTAAGCGAGTTTAATAGTAATGTACCTACTCAAATCAACTTGATTGATTTTACGGTACGTGATATCTTTGAATCGTCGATCCCACAATCCCTGAAGACCAGGGTCTATAACCGGTGCGTCCTTCCCGTAATGACTAATGGTGACGACGACGACAGCGTGCAATGGAGCGAGCAATGCTCGGGGTTTCTCTGGTGCATAGAATTCGCAACGAAGTCATTCTCTAGAGAACTAAAGTCACCAACATTGCACTTATGCATGCTGAAGAAGAAATGGCCATATCTGTAGATGGACAGACGGTCGATGGAGCAGACATGTGTTAGAGTGGAGACCGCGTACAGGCAAACGTAATGTGGGACGCGATCATTAATTTGAAGAAGGTGGCTGGTAGCGGATGGATGCGGACTACTCGAGACCGGGATAGTTGGCGCTCTTTGGGGGAGGCTTACGTTTAGCAGTAGACGGCAATTGGCTGATATGATATGATGATTTTACTTTGCTGTTTATTTTTACCTCATGTTTAGACCCAGCAGTTACGCCCGCATGAAAGTCGAAATATATCCCAAGAGAACATACAGTACAAAAACATCCTGATCCAGGACATGGTCTACCCGTGTGCTAAGTTTCATTCAGATCCATTAAGGCGAAAAGAGGTAACAAATGACAAACAGACAGAATAACTTTCGCGTTTATAATATTACTATGGATTAATGATGACTTCATTGCTGTTTTTACTTGATGACTAATCCTTTAACCAAAGAACCAGTCTTCCTGAAGACAACAAACAAACTAACCCACAGAATTCAACTTCCACCTTACTATCGTCCCGAAGAAAACAATACACAACTGATACCAAATACAGAAATGTACGCTATGCGTAGAAAATGCGTTAAAGAAATGCCAATTTAAATACTAAGTAATTAACAAAGGGCAAACGACAACAGACTCGACATGAACTCATGGTGTGAGTAACCAAGAAATGAGGACATGACATCATGTTTTAAGTTAAAATATTGTGCAGAATAAATATTGCGCATCTTCTTCTCATATTACAAGCTTGTTTAACTAATTGATGTCGTAATGATATGCAACAATAATTTGTGTGATGTAAATAGATGCTTGGTTTTGTGCGTTTGAGTGGGATGTCCACCATCCCGGTGGACATCACCCGGTGGAATTTTCACGTTATTTAAATATTGTTTGCAGCAATGAAGAACTTCATTTTTTAACAATTATTTTATATTTAAATGAACGCTTTGTGAGAAACAATAAATATGGTATTTATGTGAAAATCTCAATAAAAGTTTATGTTTATTCACCCCTGCATTTCTATCCACCCCGTTTTACGGTACTACAGTCTCTCAAGTCTTTAAGTTAAAAATAAATAGGTTTTAATAGATTCTGGGCTAGTGTGCCCCATCGTCGACCACATCATCGCTTTCCAACAGGTGAGATTCTGGTCAAATACGAGTCGATATGTATTTATATAAAATGAATCCCTATTTTCCTTGATCACACATCACGCGTGGAAGGCTGGACCAATTTCGCTAATAATTTTTTTGTTGTGTTTGTTATTGTCAGGAGAAGGTGCAATGAAAAAAGAAATATATATACATATATACATCCGGGCGAAGCCGGGGCGGGCCACTAGTCAATAATAAAAAAGGAATATACGGGTTCCTTAACTCTTTTCTTCATAGTGGTCAGTAGAGCTAACCACCTATTTATTCGCTTGTTTTACGATCTAGAGATAGCTGTTGATTAAAATTTGTATTATAATGTACGACATTAACATGTAACATTTGAACAGCGTCAATTGTCAGTGCATTGACGGTCTGAAGGGGAACTAAACTTTCAAACGAAAGTTGGTGAAATTTGAATTCGTTGTTTTGCAAGTATTATATTTCATTGGTAAGTTATTATTTACAAATATGAATTATTTATATGCTCAATTTGTTGAAATATGATTAATAATGTATAATAAGTATAAATATTACAAATAAACACAAGAGGTTCTTGACAATGACACCTTATTTAGAGTGGTTAGCAGCGGTAACCACCGTACTGTAAAGGCATAATTTTTCAATAACAAGTAGTACTTATATTTTATATTGGTTTTATTTTGGTAACATTTTTCTTTCTTTCATTCTTTTCCTTTTCTTTTTTAGGTAATGAAAAGAAGAGGTTTATAAACCTGGGACATAGTGAATGCCTTATCCGGAATATGTCGATATACCTTCTGATGATGACAGTTATGCGGGTGGCGATGGTTCGGATGAGCTCATCGTTGAAGGTCGATGTACGACAACGGGAGAAATTTTCCCTGGAGAAGACTTCCAAGGTACTAATCTACCTAACTCTGAATTAGAATCCGAAGATGACATCGTCTTTTCAACCGTTACCTCCATCATCAGCAGCAGCGCCACAAACCGGACCATCTACTGGGCGGGTTGAAATATAGGTTCCAAAATGGAAAAAATCGATCTCAATTTTACCTCCTGACGATTATATGACCCCTCCACACATCACATACCTACGGACTTGTCATCTCTGGCTGCTCACAGAGAACTATATCCACTTAGCATTTTTCAGTTATTCAAAACAGAAGAGCTTGTTCAACTTATCTCATTTCAGACTAACTTATATGCTTAACAAAATGGAGGATTTTATAAGCCTGTCACAGAAGAAGAAATGGAAGTATTCATTGCTCTCAATTTGGTGATAGGAATAAAAAAGAGCCCAAGTTACCGAGATTACTAGTCTTCTTCATCCGACTTACGAGACAAATAGGTACATATCAAAATCTGAAGTTCCCGTTGTAATTTGATATATTGTTTAGTATGTAAGCATTTTTGTTACTAGATCTGACAAAAACGTGTAAAAATATATTTAATTGTAATAAAAAAATCTTACTATATTAAGCTATTTTCTTCACAGTGGTCACCCACAGTAACCACCCCATATCTGACCCCCCCATCAACCCACATATGAAAAACCAACAAATCTACTTATAACTAACCCTAAGTAATTAAGATTACACAAAAATATTAGTTTTACTCTGAAAATAAAAATCTGTGCCGCAAAGAGTTAACTTTTAAACCATTTAAAATGTGACCTTCTTAATTTTATAACTTGGACCACATCTCCAAAATTTCGAAGTTTCAGCGGAACAAATAGTAAATTTTGATGATAAGTCGTTTTAAGAATCGAAATAACTGCAACACTCGGGGTGGGGAGAAGTGCAAAAGTTGCTAAGATACTTCGCATCAAATTAATTGATTCATTGAAAATTAAAATTTTAGGAACCCTCTTTTTAAAGCAGTCTCTGTTTTAATTTAGATTTGTATTGTAAATGGATTCATTAATCGCTGTTGAATGTTAAGTCATTCGATGCTCTTGAAAAATTTCAAGGATTTGATCTCAAAGTACTGAATGGGTTGTTAAGTTTTTCTTTCTTTCAGTCGTGTCAGATTTAAAGCATAATTAGATTTAAAATTTGTCACGCCTTACTGAAAGTAACACTATTTTTTAGTAGTAGCTTGAAAACTTGAGAAGATAAATATTTATGCTTTTATTTTACTACCAAATCAACGATCAAGATAACTTAAAGTCATAACTTCATCTTTATACCTTAGCCAGTTACAACGCTAGTTAATCCTGATATGTTTAGCTAATTAGACAGACCAACACTTAAAACGATTGTGAATACTGAAAACGACACAGGTGCACAGGCATTCATGTATTAAGGTCATAATATATGAAGACTAGACCAGGATTCCTCAACATGGAGGTTCGTGAACCCCCGGGAGTCGAAGGTGAAATCAAGTATGATTGGAGACAAAATTAAAAATACAGTAAGAGTTGACATACGACATTTACTGTTTATATTTTCAGTTACCTGCTGCCCGCGGCTCCGCCCACGTGAATGTCTAAAATTATCCCAAGGGAACATACTTGCGGGATAAAAGTATCCTATGTGTTATTGCAGACTATAGTTTATCTCTGTGCCAAATTTTATCAAGATCTGTTTAGCCGTTCTGACGTAATTGAAACCCAAACTTTCGCATTTATAATATTAGTATAGATTTTCATTGACAAGCTTTTTTTATTTCCAGGTCCAGGGTCGGTCATCAAAAAGTTTGAGAAAGGATGGTTAGGTTATGCTTTAGTTATGTAAGCTATACCCGTAAAGAAGACATAACTAATATATTGGTGCAATATACGTTATGTTGTATAAGAGGTAAGTCGTCAACTTGAGAAGTTATTATTCCTGATTACAGATATAACTTAATGAAAGTAATATATTCATATATAAGTAATATATTAATATATTCTTAGCAAAGTTTACACTTTGCTAAGAATATATTAATAGAAATGAATTATGACCCAATTGCTACTTTAACGAAGCCTTCTAACAACACATTTATTAACAACAAATGTAAGTAAGAATCAGTCGTAATCACTAAGAAGAATAAGCAAAGTTAAATACACAAACATAGATATTTTACAAAATTAACGCTACAAGACGAGAGTAAACATTAATTCAGAAATAATTAAAGAAACGATTAGAACACTCCAGCCCCTTGTAGAGGAGAGGCCAAAATTGTTAGCGCGAAACAGGGCTGTCTCTAGCAATAAACTTTGCTCAGGAATTTCATTAGTTTCCTTCAATAAATTAAGAGGTTATGCTCGCGTGTGTCGGCCCTGCAATTACCTCGTCTACGCGGAGGTGTAATGAAGAACCTCTCGGTAAGAGGATGGAGGAACTACGAAAGTAATTTGGATATGACGTTGTTTTACCTTGTTGGGGAAATACAATGCAGAGTTGCTAAAAAATAAAAATATAGAACGTTGAATTAATGTTGATGAAGGAAAGAAAGTTAGGTACACCCCTGCCGCACATATTGGCGCATACAAATATGCAATTTATAATTATACTAGTAGGAGTCGTACGCGCATATCCCGTTTTTCCCGGTCCCGTATAGCCAGCCTTCCTCATGAATGTTTGTGTGTTCATAAACAAAGAGAATTTACCAAATCCGACTGGTAGTTCCAGAGATTAGCACGTTCAAACAAACATACTCTTCAGCTTTATTATATTATATGGTACTTATATTATAAGAGTCGTAAATAAAATCTGCTAAACCAGTGTTAACTATATACATATATAGTATCGAAGGGACCAGTGACTTACAAATAAAACAGAGATCACAAAGGAAAAGAAAAAAAATAGTCTACATTTGCAATTAAACCTTTATCGTGTGTTTTATGTGCTTTTATTACGTGTGGGACAAGCATGATATTAAGTTAACTCTTGCTACCTCTCGTGACGATGATGGCACAATTTACAATATAACCGTTATTCATATCTAATACTCAATTAATATCTACACTTCGTACATTTGGAAGTACGTCTGGTCTCAGAATGTTAGATCTGTGACTGCTCGCAATAACAGCCAATGTTCTGTGTATCGCTTTGATAGGTGCCAGGTATAGAATAACACTCGCATAGGTCAACAATCGAATAATCGACCAGATGGTTAGCATTTCATGATTCTGTTTATGTATTCCATCGTAGTTTCGTTCTAGTTTCCACTTATCGTACCCTCGTAACACAAAGATTGGTTTATTCAAACCACACGACGTAATTTTTATCATATCCATACAAAATACGTATTTATTCTCGTCTCCACGCAACAAAGTTTCTCATAATAGTTGGCTTGTCGCCCTATTACACGACCGACTTCGATGAACAGCTCCCGGTCTTGAAATATTTTTATAACTAACTAGCTTTTTCATTTTGCTGGGTTACCGCCGTTTTTTACGTAAAGTGTGAAGTATGGTGTGCTTTAGGGATTGAAATTGTGAGTCTGCTTTTGTGAAGTTTTTAAAAATTATAAACAATTTGTTGTGACCGGAGGTTTAAGATTTAAATAGTTTCCTATTTAAAAGAAGGAAAAATGTTTATTTGAGACTCGCACAGGACAAACAACAAAATAAAAGTGTTGACCTGCGCGAGGCCAAAAGGCTTTTGTCTCAGTGTGGGCTGCCATTAAAAAAAAACATTGACAACTTTTTGTCCTTTTAACCACTGCTTAACTTCATCAAAATCGGTTTGTTCAAAAATTTGTAAAAACTAAACGTAATACAGAGAACCATAACAGAAGTCAGAAAAAGTAATGGATGTTGCAAACCTTAGAGTAATGACTTGAAATAATACCTACCTACTTTCAAGTGATAGGTAAGGAGGAGAGTGAGGACGAGTTAATTTTTCCATAAAATCATGAAATGAATTAACCCATTCAATGCGGTTCAAAATATCGCCGACATTACGCAGGGGCGAACAGTTTAAAGGACTAACGCCAATAGGCGTCGGACTCATCTCATATTGAAACACTTTGACGCTCATTGGCGTTTTCCGCACATGAAAATGATTCCAAACATCTTAAACACATCCTTTTTTTTTTTTTTAAGGGTGGGAAATCATCAAATGACTTCTTCCTCTCTGAGTGAAGTGGAAGGGCGTGTCAGACTCTTACTGACTAAAACCCATCCGTGTTCCTTCTAAAGCCCTTTGCATTCCAGGGCCGCGGTGACCCTTTCGAACAAATTCCGCAACCCTGGCATGCTCTGGCCCTAGCGGGCCCCGTCTTCTATGCTGACATCTCTTTGAGGCGCGCGTGAAACACAACGCGCCATCGACCCGGGCCTGGTGGTAATCGGACAGCGAGCCACCCAACGCTCGCCGTCCGCAGGCCCGATCTTAAACACATCCTACGAGTACCAATCAATTAGGTACATATACGGAAATAACACACACACACAAGCACTATAATTACAGCAAGTCCACACTCCGACACGAGATAAATGTTCAGTAGAACGATTAATTCGCACATCAATATTGTATGACAATCAGTTCAGTGATAATTACCTGTACTAATGACGTTAATTTCGTGATAATAACTGTGAAGAGGATCTACTGTTTATATCTGATTTACTTCGAACTGTTAGTAGTACAATGATATTATTACCAATACGTAGGAAGGATTTGAAAAGTAAGATCCAATCTCACTTCAACATTGTGAAGTACAAGTTCACAATATCAAGCAGTGCAAATATTTAACAAATTACCACTACACTTAAAAGAAATGTTCTATACATCTTCATTTAAAACAAAGCTTCAAACATTCATATTAGATAAGTGTCTGTACTCCGTTGACGAAATGTAATATTATGACCATGCGTTTTTCTCCTGTAAACTTGTAAATTTTTGTTTAATGTGTTTGTGTAATATATATTATGGACATTATTTTTAAATGACAAATTATTATTTTTTTTTTTATATGATAATACCTCCTCTAAAATCCCGGAATCATAAACATGACGATTGTAACCGGGATTTAATAAATTGCAAATTATTTATTGCGCTTTGAATACCTTTGAACAACATTTATATTGAAGAATCTTATTATGTTTTTAGAGTTCCGTACCTAATAAAATTGTTAAATTAAATAGCTTTGTTTTCGCACAACTCTTCCATCTTTTAATTATTTAAATCAATAATTTGTAACTATACTCAAAGTCCAGTTCATGTTTTTTTGTTGTCATGATTCCATTTATGATTCCGATCTCTGGTTATTACTTGATATCAAAATTAATAACTATTACAGGTAGTCAGAAGCCAAAGAATCTGATACCGGTCTTGCCAAGGTGTATCGAATTACCCAGTTACTGGGTTATAAAGGTCAGCACGGCAGTGGCTCCATGTAAAATACTAGTATTTAGCCGCTTTCCTGAAGACTGTAAGCCGACCGGAACATAGCTGGGTAAAAGCTAGGAAACTGATTGCTCAAATGATCACAATTAATTTATCTGACTTATTTTCCTGCTACTGGGCAAGGATCTCATTGTATTGTCATGAGAAATGTGGAGACATCTGGTAAAATTTCAAAACGTACATTAATAGACTTTCGATTGCGTTATGAAACAGCTCTTGATTCCACGAGATACTGAGATCGAGATGATGAAGGAGGTCTACGGTGGAACAAGAGAGCCTAGATGATGTCTGTTTAGGGTTCCGAACATCCGTAAACCGAATGAATCTATAAGGGTTCCGTATCCCTTATAGGATCTTACGGTTGTCTGGCTGGCTGTCTGTCTGGCTGTCCGTCTGTCACAGCCAATTTTCTCCGAATTTGTTCAAATTAGGTACACATAATTGACCTTTTGTGGCCCAAACATGGACACATTACGTAAATAAATATGTTTTGACCATGAGGGTCACTTTTGAGGGCCAAACTAGAAAACTTAAAAAAAACTGTAACATTCAAACTGTACCGTGTGATGTGAAATGAAATTACGTATTGTGAGGGTTTTAATTATATTTTTTCATAATTTTATAGTAAATAGTGTTGAAGTCATTTCAAAAATTTGATGAAAAATTACTTTTCCCGCCCCTTCGTTCCGAAATTACTGAGCCTATTTTTTTTTTAAATGCAGATAATTAAAAAAAAAATCTTTATTTACCTATAGATTACCTATAATAAGTCTATAGCGTTAAAGTAACATGTTACAAAAAGAGATTCGATCGGAACTCTTTGCATGTGAGTCCAACTCGCACTTGGCCAGTTTTTATACTCTTGGTCTGATGGCTGGCGAGTTATAGGTAGTAGGGGGCACAGCCGGGCACGTCACGATTGCGGCGGTAAGGCCCCTCTTTGAGGAGTGGCTGGAGAGACGCCACGGCGTCCTCACCTTCCGCCTGACGCAGGTACTTACCGGACACGGCTGTTTCGGGAAGTACCTGTTTCGGATTAAGCGGGAGGACACGCCCGGGTGTCAGCACTGTGAGGATCGCCCGGAGGACACGGTGGAGCATACGGTGGAG
>NDFZ01004637.1:2710-125537 GCA_002192655.3 Mamestra configurata | reverse complement strand
CGCGTTTTTCTCGAAATCAGGTTTAACCTAGTTATTGCACTTTTCGTTAAGACGGCAGTGCTGGTTGCAAAAGGTTTGCTGGTGAATACGAGTCTTCCATATACAGAAACTTTAGTATTATTGCCATAATCACCACGCTTGGCAAACAGATTGGTGATTCCAGTATGTATGGTGGGATATTTTAAGTCAAAAGTGTATAGGTTATTTCCAGGGAAGCGTACGCTTAGACTCTGTCTGATCAAGACTCTGTCCCTATTTTGTTAAGGAGAAGATAGCGTTTACTTATCACCACATTAGATAAGCCAGTGCTTATGAAACCTTTACCTAAAGTCGTAAAGGTCTCTTCCATAACTATGTCTCCAGTATTTTCCTAAAATTTACTTTAATAAGTAATCAATAAAGTTAAAGATTACATGTAAACTAGCCGACCCTTCACATTGGATCACCTACCTAGTTCACATAAAATATCGCAACACTCCGGAACAAAACATTCGTCTGTAAAACCCAGGATAAATCCAAAACACGTCGATCGACCCTCAACAATACAACCAGCGAAAAAATCGCAAGATTTCACATTTCAACACTCAGCGAACTTTTATAAAGCGGGCTGTTTGCTCAACAACCCGTAAAGGAACGAGTTACGGGCCCTTACACCTCAAGCGCTGCACCGCTTCAAGCAATCGCTCCACGTAACTACGGGAAGGAAGTGTAATTTTACAGAGCTGATACAATCGCTGTAGCGCTGAATAATGAATGCGGTTTCCGACTGGCCGGAATGGTTTATTGATTATCGCTGTGATACCTGAGAGGGGTACGTTGTTTTGTTTTTGTAAGTTAAGCAGATGTTGGTGAGGTCGGGTTTTGGATGGGTGGGCAAGCGGTTTGTATAATAAAAGGAATTTTAAAGAATTGTACATGTACTGAGGCATTTATAAACTGTATTAAAACAATTAAAAATCTGTTATCAAAGCCAATCTAAGTTCAACCTGCGACGCGCGCTAGCAGCGTGTTTAGTAGTTGAGTATAATTGAATTTTAGAAAGCCGTGGCAAGTGGTGTTACATTTACTATGTATGAAAAACTCAAATGTATGAAAGTGGAAAAATCTAACTCAACGTGGTTCATAATAATCTTTAATTTTAAACTGTTTTAATAAATACTTAACTAACTATATACACTAGAAATAAAAATAAAAAATCCTAACTAAATTAACCCTAAAATATGGCGTCAANTCAAATGTATGAAAGTGGAAAAATCTAACTCAACGTGGTTCATAATAATCTTTAATTTTAAACTGTTTTAATAAATACTTAACTAACTATATACACTAGAAATAAAAATAAAAAATCCTAACTAAATTAACCCTAAAATATGGCGTCAAAAAATTCATCCGCATCGCTGTCGACTGGAAGGGTACCCAAAAGACTGGCGGCATTGCCACGTTGTATGGCAATGCTTATCCTTTGACGAAGGTAAAAGCCAGCCCTTGGGTCACTACGTGCTAACTCAACGTAAGTTCGTCAGGAAAGAAAGGAAGTCAAAACATTTACGCGCTATCAGCCATAAGCCACAATCAGCTCAAAAAATATTTCGCTGACAAAATCACTCTTTTACCAGCTCCATAACCAGCAGACAAACGACAACTAGTACCTACCTACACAACGCTACCTCAAACATACGTTACTCTGTAAATACTTGAACCCAAAAGATCACCAGCAAAATTCTTCAGTTCAAATGCATTGTACCGCATTCAATTCACAAAGAAGCCGCAAACAGGTAACCGTTTTTCTCAGTTGACAACTTAGCTTTACTTACTAACTTAGTTGACAGAAACGGGTTGGAAATGTTACAGCTTTCCCGGGAATATCTCTTCGCCTTGCCACTTAATACATTAACTTAGTACTTCTTAAGGCTCAGTTGGAATGTGTAGATGTATTGTTGGGTTTTGTGGTTTCATTGAAGTTTTTCTGCAGAAGACGAGCTCGGGGGTAAATTATCATAGCTGCACCACCCTATCCGAAGTCGTATAGAGGATGGGTGACCATCTATTCCGTAGCGAGACTCCTCGGTGCTTCGGAAAGCACGATAAGTTGATGGTCCCAGCTGTCATTTGTGCATCGTTGACAGTTGTTACGGGCAATCAAAAGCCTGAATATTTGACACCAGTCTTGGCAAAATCCAACGTTTAACCCAGCACTGGGTTGTGGCCTGTAGAGGTCACAGAGTCGGTCTATGTAAAATAGTATTCAGCTGAATTCGATTGGACTGGAAGCCGACCCCAATTTAGTTGTAAAATAGGCTAAGTAGATTAATATAGCATCACTTCCCGTGGGTATCGTAAGAGGCGACTAAGGGACTCACCAGAGAATGGGGAGCTGCGATCGCCAACCCACCTGCCAAGCGTGGCGATTATGGCAAACCCCCCCTTTGGGGGAGGCCTATGTCCAGCAGTGGACGTCATTCGGCTGATGATGACGATGATGAGATTAATATAGAAGTTTTTCTGCGGCGGGTATTTGTACTAATCATTATGCCAATCAAAAGGCCTTTATTTTTCTGTAAATAAAGATTTGCAAAATTGCCATTACCTTTGTGCAATTTCAAAACTAAAAGAAGGTTGTATAAAATACATACAGCAAAGTTAATACACAAACTATTAATAGTATCAATTTATACCTCCGTCTTTATAGGTTGTAAACCAAGATTGGCTCCGTTATGTACTGGAGCTGTAAGTTTTATAGCAGTAGTGTAACAGTGCTACAATTCCGTATAATAACTGGGACTTTTACGGTGCTATGGCTCGTAATGAGGGGGTGTTCGCTCGTTTGATTGTGCAAACTTGCTGCAATAGGATAGTGAAATAATTAAGTGATGGTAAATTAAGTTTTCATGAAGAATGATTGGAAGGAAGTTGTGATTTGATTTTTATTAAAATTTGATCTTTGAAAATCAGGTTAAATAATGTTTAATAAAAAATAAAATAAAAATGCAAAAAGTCACTTAATCAAATTAGTCTGAATGCCCGCACTTTTCAAATAGTGCTTTAGAAAGTTATTGGTTTTAATTCCCATACGTTGTTTTGAATCGAGACAGTTCCCATTTGTCGTAAAAAAAATTAACCTCAACTTTTTGTTTTAGTGCTAAAGTTTGACAAGTTCTCATGATTAGAGTTTCCATCTTAAATTCTCAATTCATAAACCGAATGTTACTGCAAGTTTTTAATTCCCAGAACTAATTGAAAAGAACAATCTCAACGTAGAATCCTCTTTATGGATTCCATCCGGTCCACTCCAAAAATAGGTAGACTAAAACAAATTCAGGTCATACAAAGCCATTCAAAGGTTCCTAACCCAGTCAAAGACTAAAATTTATTGTATCAACATACGATACGTTTCACTCTTTACAAAGGATGTCCTTTGTTGCCTACTCTCCTTTGACCAGCTGACCAAAAGGTTTTGTTGGGGACCTCATCCGAGAATCGACAACTGACTGAGCGACTTTGAATATTATTTGAGGCAGACGTTTGTTGGGTTGAAATGTTTTATAGTATCTTTTTGATGGAGTTATATTACAATATTTTTAAAGTGCAGGGAGTACTTTAAAAATATTTATATCGTCGGTCTAGGTGTGACTCCTCATAACTTTTTGGTAAAATTAGATTTTTATGCAAAAAGTTTCAAATAATAATTCTCGTGTGAACTCGTAATGCCTCCTCGATTAATGTTTATTTGACGGTAAAAAATGAATTGCAGTAATCTCTCGTAACAAGCATAGATGACAACTCAATTTGGTTTAACCTCGTGAGATATACTAGTCTAGATAGATCCTACAAGGTAACAAAAGAGACATTAATAAAGATGTGTATTATAGATATACGATTACTTTGTAAAACACGCAGTTTTTTGTCTCTCCTGAAAAGTTCATCAGTTTGCATATACGTAATGTAACGTTACACAGTCGAGTATTGCATCAATGAGTGAGGAGAATCGAGCATTTCAGGGCACAACCTGCAATGATACAATCTGTAACATTTGAATACAACATGTTACATGACGATTTTAAAATGTCGTGTTTCTTTTTTTTTTAAGGAACTAACAGAGTCGAATTAAGGTGAAAGCGCCAGGGTAGCCCGCGAAATTCAAATTTTCATACTTTTTTTTGCATTTTACAGGTCAGTGTCAGGTTGTATGTTGATAAAAATACGATTGGCGACCGTAACAAATATGGCTTTACTGAGTTATAATATACTTCTGGACACATCTATTGGCCCACCTTGTATTTTCAGTTTCGTTTGGTCCTAGCTAAAATTTTATATTAGGTCGAGCAAAAAGTTTTTATGCAGTTTTGAATCTGGCACATTCACAATTTCATTCAATAGTCTTTTTTTAAATTTCGAACACAGAATTTAATGAAACAAAAGACAATTTGGAGCCTGTTTGTTGATATCAAACAATCGAATACTAAGAAAACTTGGTTTTATTGGTTTACTTGGATTTAATTCTTGAAAAAGTGATTGATATCTTTGGTTTTGCAACAAACATTACTTATTCTTAACATTAAGGTGAGGTTCTATCAATAATCTATGGATACTTCACCTGAAGTCGCCGCCCAAGCTGTGGCACTTATTCAGGCCGGACACAGCCAAAGAAACGTGAGTGCTCAACTTAATTTAAGTCGATCTGCGGTCCGAAATGTTTATCGGAGGTACCTAGAGACTGGCGGCTTTGTTCGTCGCCAAGGAAGGCCACGATCTCGGGTCACAACTGAAAGGCAGGATCGATTCATCGTGACGACCAGCTTGAGAAATCGTCACCTTACCTCCATTGAGATACAAAACCAACTTCGCGACTTCCACGGAGTATCTGTGAGCGCTCGAACTGTTCGGAGAAGGTTAAAAGAACGCGATATGGTACCACACAAGCCAGCTAATGGGCCCAAACTAACGCGAGCCCACCGAACAGCGCGCCTTCATTTCGCACGCAGTCATTTAAATTGGACACAGCAAGATTGGAGCCGTGTACTCTTTTCTGATGAGTCTAAAATTGTGTTACATGGCAATGATGGAAGGAAGAAGGTCTACCGACGTAAGGGAGAGCGTTTCGCACAATGCTGCTTTGAAGAGAGGGTTGCTTATGGCGGTGGCTCATGGACTGTCTGGGGCGGTATATCCGCGAGCGGCAAAACTCAACTTGAGGTTGTTACAGGACCACGGCTGCCAACATTAAATGCTGAAAGGTACATTCGTGAGTGCTTAGAACCTCACGTGATACCATACGCGGACTATGTGGGCCCAAATTTCCTTTTTATGCATGATAATGCAAGAGCCCATGCGGCCGGCATCGTCAGGGAATATCTTCGGGATGTGAACATCACAGTTATGGACTGGCCAGCCAGAAGCCCAGACATGAACCCCATTGAGCACATGTGGGACGAGCTAAAAAGACGTGTTAGGGCTCGTCAGCCAGTTGCCCAGACGATGCAGGAGTTGAAAACTGCCATAGAAGAGGAATGGGAGATGATCCCTCAAAATTGCATAGAGCGGTTGATAAACTCTATGCCTAATCGTATGAGAGCTGTGGTAGATGCCCATGGAGGCAACACGCGTTATTAAATTAAACCTTTATTTGATAAAACATGTTTTTTATTCAAAAATCAATTGCCTTTAACAAGGCGCATATCCGACTTGTTAGGCGTAGCTCCATGTCGTATGGTATTCTGAATTCAAATTTAAAACAATACGATCGAAAAAGATGGTAAAATGTATCAGGTTTAAAACTGCATCAACAGTTTTTGTTCAATCTAGCAATCATATTTCGGTAGGGGCCATCGAAACCTAAACTCTAAGGTGGGCCAATAGATGTGTCCAGAAGTGTAATTAAAATCACCAGTACAGGTTGTATCGTTCATGTAACTCGATCGAATGACTTTTTTTATGAAATAACCACTCAATCGAGTTAAATGAACTTAGAGGGTTGTATTGATGATTTTAATGAAAAACGTGTTACGGTCGCGAATCATATTTTGTTCAACATACAGCCTGATACTGACTTGCAAATTGCAAAAAACATGAGAACATTTCAATTTGGCGGGATACCCTGGCGCTTCCACCTTAATATAGCCGCTTTCAGCACAATTACCGCTTCGTATGTTAGTGTGAAAACTAAAAGTATAATAATTATTCAGCTACACACATACTAAAAATCGAATGATCTCGGTGAGAGATAAATAAAAATAAAAACACGACAAATGCGAGTCAAGATCCCGCACGAAGGGTTGCCTACCATTATTTGAAAATATCACATTTCTTGTTTGCATTTTTAATGTTTATTATTTGTTGTTATAGCGACAATAGAAATACACACTTTGAAAATTAGATTCAGCTGTTTACCTATTACGGTTCATGAGATACAGCCCGCTAATAGACACACGAAAAGTCTGACGGACAGCGAAAGCTTAGTAATAGGGTTTGTTCTAAAAAACTGCTGAATGGATGTGTGTCAACGTTTAATAAAATCTTCGTATTTGTTTAGAATTCCATACTGTCCCTTAGCACTCTCGGTTTTTGATTTTTGAAATATCAAAAATCGATTTTCATCTTGATTTTACAATCATTTTATTTTAAAAAAAAATGTGCGGTTGGAGGACCCGAGTCAGGAACGAGTATCCATAAAAATACGTCAATGGTATTGGTCGACGATCGATCGATTGATCGACGTTGATCGATTGGTGTGGTAGCTAGAGAGAGAGAGAGTTGCACACCCGGCTGCGCACTCACATGCTCGTGTGCTCATTTGCTTGTAGTAGGCTCGATACACACACGCATACACACACCCTTACACACACGCATACACACACGCATACACACACAGCATACGGCATTTCGTTACGTGACGATTTCTACTAAATTGCACTACCCGTAAGCCGCCTTAAGGAACTTCGTTTCAAAAATAAGAAATAGCGGTTTTAGCAGACAGCCATACAGATCCGTATAGTGCATTCGTGGGGAATTCTTGAAGTAAATTGACAAGGTACCTATTTAAATTGCAATTAATTAATCTTGGCTCCGATCAAAAGCTGTTAAATTAGCTGGTTACCATGCGTTTCATGTTGTAAACGTCAGGTGAGGGTTACAAACACGGAGAAGCCGTAAAATTTCCCTTCTTTTTCTTTCAAATAGTTGCATGTTTATTGCATGTACTCTGTAACTTATTTCATTGACTTTTTTACTACTGCACCCGTAGTATAACTAATTAAACACTGAAGAAAGCAGTACAAAATTATTACAGATTGTGTAAATGAGTATTTTTGGCATTTCACCTTAAGAACTTTATACACTAAGAATAAGAATGGCCAATGGCCTCATTGCCAGAAGCTTCGACGACCATCTGTCGAAGCTGGCGTTACGCAGTTGGGTAAAGGGCCTGATACAGAAGGCAGTACTCCTCGATACGGTTCGTATTGTGAGGAGGTTCCTTTCTCTGGAGCCCTAACCACCGGTAGCTTGAAATCTGCTCCTGACACCGGCGGACTACTACTATTTATATATATATATATATATTTTTAATGTGTTTTTAAGAAATATTTAAAATGTAAATTAGTATGTAAGGAAAATAAATATAGAGAAGAATAAGAATAAATGTATTAAATAGAAAATATAGGTTACAAATTGTGTGGTTACAAGAGCGTTTAGTTTATTTAAAAATTAAACATAAAAAAAATTCAAAGACTTCCTAAACTGGGCTAGACCTGTCCCGCAGGAAGCTTTTAGAATTCCTATGCAGTTACAAATTTAATCATGAGTATACACTGTTTCGACTCCTGGGTAGGTCAAAGGGTTATTGGGGTTTTCAATAGGAGATTGCACAGTAGCCCCGTGTACGGTTTTTCTGCCCCATATGGAGCTTAAACATAACTGCCTAACCCTTCGGGCAATTCTGGTGTTATTTCATGGTTCATTAGTAGGGCTCTGTACCCAAAGGGCAGGCAACGGAACCCTATTACTAAGACTCCGCTGTCTGTCCATCCGTCTGTCAGTTAGCGGACTGTATCACACGAAGCGTAATTATTAGTTGAAAATTTGATTTAGTGTGTATTTAAATTGCCGCTATAACAAGAAAATAAAGTTAATATTTAAATCATGAACAAAAAAGCACATTTCTTGTGTTCCCATAGACAAGAAAGGAGTTTTTTTGGTTTATTCCACAAAACCCTTGTCTGTGCGAGTCCGACTCGCACTTAGCCAATTTATCCTTGATAACAAGAACAACACTTAGGAATTTACAAAAGTGTACTTTCTAGCTGTGAATTTTATAATTTCAGTAATGAGACGAGTATTTCCAGAAATTATTGTACAATAGTATCATCATCTGCCTAGCCTTTTCCATTTTTTTGCATTGGGGTCGGTTTCCAGTCAAACCGGATTCAGCTAAATACCAGTATTTTACGTGGAGCGGCTGACTACCAGACCTCCACAACCCATTAACTGGGTAACATGGTCATCATTGGTAAGACTGGTGTCAGATTTTCTGGCCACAAACACAATATACACAATACAATATATACAATTTATTGTACAATAGTATAAACAAACAATTTTACCCCTTCAAAAGTATCAAGTTTAGATTCCCAATCCTTCATCAAAGAATCTGCCATCAAGCTAATGGGCCGTAAATCCCTGACTCAGTAACAATCAGGAAGCAGTCCTAGTCAGCGTGTTGAACACGATGTTCGAACGAGTCGTGTCGCGTCTCGTGATTTGAGGACCGATAGATTTCTCCTGTGACCCGTGTGCCGCCGGTGTGTGACGCAAATCTGTTAGTGGAGACATTTAGAGCTCACGATTGGTGCAGTTTATTGGATCTAGAACTTTTCTTTTTTCATTTAAAATGAGTTATGGGTTTGCTCTTGACTCTAGTCTAGGTCATAGATGACAGAGAAATAGTCGACGATGGAGCGAGCTTACCCAGAAGAAGCCTGTTCACTCTAACTTTGAAGAGATTAGGGTTGTATGCGTTCGGAAACACAGACGCAGGCAGATAGTTCCACTCCTTTGCTATGCGCATTGGTGGAATAGCAACAAGGTAACTATAATATAACTTGATGTTACGGGTTTTTTTTTAAAGGATGGGAAATCATCAAATGACTTCTTCGGCTCTGGGTGGAGCGGAACGCGTGTCAGACTTTTACTGACTAAAACCCATCCGTGTTCCTTTGAAAGCCCTTTGCGTTCCAGGGCCGCGGTGACTCTTTCGAACAAATTCCGCAACCCTGGCAGGCTCTGGCCCTAGCGGGCCCCGTCTTCTCTGCTGACATCTCCTTGAGGCGCGCGTGAAACACAGCGCGCCATCGACCCGGGCCTGGTGGTGATCGGACAGCGAGCCACCCAACGCTCGCCGTCCGCAGGCCCGCGCCTACGGTGGCCGGGGATCGCCCTGTGACTCCCGACGCCCAGCTCCTGTAGCGACGGTTGGGGCGAAGGCCTTGCCTTTCCCTCGCGCGGCCCGCCTCCGCCTACGCTAGCATTACTGCTTCGCAGAAGGAGGTGACCGCTTCCCAAGCCTCCTTGCTCCGGACCATGGATTCAACCAGGGCCGAACGCGAGAGGTCGCCGCCGCAAAAAAATAAAAAGGTTTGTGTTAAATGAATGTTTTTTTTTTTTTTGAGGTAAATCATGCTCATACATTCTTAAGCCATATTTCTTGAACTCATTAAGTGTCCAGTGAGTAGCTTACTGATTATTCAACTGTATACTTATGTCAATTTATCTATGTTCAGTGGCTCTACTATAAAGTGCTAATGCCATCCAATTCCGATGATGTAAAAGCGATAGTGCTATTCGCTATGTATAGCTCCGTCTCTCTCTTAGAGCTGAATCATTATCGTTTTAAGACTTCATAGTATGGCCCCTGATGCTCTAGGCAAGTGACTTTATGTCAGTCGTAGCGTGGTGAAGGAGATTGTTAAAACTTCAAAAGTGAATGGGATTGACAAGCGCTGTCGAAATGTCACATGATCAATCCCTTGTGTCAGTGGAGCCTACTGAAATTTCGAGAAATAAGGTTGATAGAAAAATAAAGGTGGGTTTGAACCTAATGAATACAGAACAAGGACTGTTACCCTTTGGCAAGATGGGTGTCAGAGTTTCCGGCTTGTAACATCCGCAACACCTGTCAAAGATATTCAAATGACAGCTGGCATCAGTTTGACATATACATGAACACTTGACACAAACACAGAACTAGTGTAGTCTCCTTTTCAAGGATATATATCGCCGACTGATCGACACTGCGTGACCAGAGGGCTAATTCGTTCTTTGTTCAAAGAATTAGCATTGCAATTCAACGTGGCAGTCTTCTGCGCACGTTTCCGGATGACAGCGATGCGGAGGAATACTTCGACGCCTGAGTGTATTTTGTTATATGTATATGTATTTAGTTAGGTTTAGTAGATATAAATAGTTTTAAGTTAGTTATGTACATTTATTGTAACTGATATTCAAAGGAGGATTGTAGTATAACAATATTTTTAGAATGCTTTTGAGACTACCCCGGTTCTGTAGTGCGTCAGACATGTTTACACAAAATCTTACTGACGGCTTCCACGCAATCGTGCGGAAGAAAATAGCGTTCGATTTCTGAAATAAATTAAAAGGATAATAAAAAGTAAACCAAAACACAGAATTAGATCAATAATTTTAGTTAATATATTATCTTGACATTTAAGCCTGGGTGTATAGAGAAAGAATACTCAAAACTTTAAATATTTGTGTGGAATGTGCAATCGCTCGTTCGTCATAATCCATAATAATATGTAACAAAAATCTTTGTAACTTAATATCAGCACAGATATCACTTCCAAATCGTGTAAAGTAAAAGCAAACTTATCAGTTGTCTCGAATAAGAATTCAGAAACAAGAAACAGGATCTTTTGGGCAGGTGTCGGACGACAAAAACCCTGGACCCCAGGGGCTGTCCTCTCCGTGTCACCAATTTGTGGGGCCAAGCGATGAGAGGTGGCGGGAATAGTTAGGGATAGTTCTTCATGTTTAATTGTGTATTTCATCAAGACACTTAGTTGACACTTCGCGTGACCCAAGGACTGGCTTTTACCTTGGTCAAAGAATAAGCATTGCCGTGCAACGTGACAATGGCGCCAGTCTATTGGGTACACTTCCAGTCGACAGCGATGCGGGTGAATTTTTTGACGCCATATTTTAGAGTTAATTTAGTTGTATATAGTTAGTTAAGTATTTATCAAGACATACAAATAATTAAAAGCACAATTTGCACAAAGTTGCACAATAAAATTGTACCTAAGTGTGCAATACCTTCATTTTAATGACTTCTTTGAGTTTGATGCTGGACCATTGTTCATTCAACGAGTAAGAAACGACTACGGGACTAAGTCACTCTGCCTCCAAATAATAATGAACTTGTTGCCATTGCTATCAATGTTAATGCTAGACGTAGATTATTTAATAATTACGTGATTGATAATGGTGATTGTTTAAAACTTGAATCTTCAAAATATAGCTCACGAGCTTCCGCTAGCGGATTTGACCATCACCATCACCATAACAGCCGGAAGACGTCCACTGCTGGACATGGGCCTCCCCCAAGGGGGTTGCATAATCGCCACGCTTGGCAGGCTAGTTGGCTGCGTAAATTTAGGAAATTGTCCCAAGGGAACATCGATCGGGATAAAAAAAAGCCTGTGCTGTTCCAGAATGAGCTTAACAATAACTTAGGCCCTGCTGTGGGACAACATAGCATTATAACAAATTGTTATCATGAGTTTTCGCATTTGATGTGAAAACTAGGGACGAATATGTCAATCTAATTATTCGGTGCTTACCTGAATAGTGCCAATAATGCAGCACTTTCCGCAGCAACTATCTTCAAACTATTCCCCAAATCCCTCTCGTCTAAAACTTGCACCACCTCCAGATTCCTGACAAATTGAATCTTGCTTGTCCGCCCCAGGCAGACAAAAGGGCGATTCGCATTTTATTTGCCATCTGATTCCGCCCTGGGCCCGCTTCATTTTCATCACCAACACTAATGGGATTTCAATTACCGGAACTGATAGATTTGTGTACTCTGTCGTTGCTGGGGAAGGTCGGGGAGGAAAGTAACAAGGTATGTTTGTTTGTTGATAGGAGCTGGTTCATTTGATAAGGTTGAATGATGACTGATTTGAAATGGTTGGCGTTTTGAGAGGCTGTGTGCTGCCCTTTCTGGGCAACATCACGCCTTAGATCCCTGAATAGTTGAGCATCTAAGGGTGACACCTAGGCGTACCAAAATTACATTGGCAATTTGTCAGTTGTTTTAATAGGAGGTGAGCCTACTGTTCCGTACCCAAAGGAGTCGAGTCCCTATTATTTAGCCTCCGCTGTCCATCTGTCTGTCAGCGGATATGTAATAGGTAGTAGACAGTTAAATTTTTTACAGAGCTGTTGCCGCTATAACAACATATAATAATAATGAAATAAATTTAAAAATAACAGCAAGTGGCCCGATACAAGAATCATATTTTTTTCGGCTTGTGAAATGAAACCCTTCGTATTCAGGTTCGATTTGCACTTGGAAGGTTTTTTGTTTTTGCGAATCTGTAATTTGTTTGTTAAGCTTTATAACGTTTAGTAGAACAGTTAATTTACTGTATAACTGAACTGAAGTGTAGAATAGGATTTTATGGGTTTTCATCATCCACAATATTTTTAGTGTGCCTACTACCTACCTGCTTATTACGGGTACTTTACAATAAAGTATTGCCTTTCTTTTTGCCCGTACACCCACCCACCATAGCAAAGGTCTCTATGGCATTGATACCTAACTCCCTGTAATTAATCCGGACATCCAGTTATCCCCATATTGAAATCCTCCGTAACATTGTCAATATTCCACTAAAACGTAACAAGTATATTGCTCGGATATTTTCATAGCCATTCGACGAATCCCTAGGATTTCAATTTCGTTTGAACGTGAGTAGTTCCTGCACCAATATTAACGTTTGTCAGTCGTGCTCTTGCAATCGGTTGCCTTACAAAATGTGTTAGGCGCTCAAACCCACAGTTAGTATAGTCAGTGATGTATGATTTTTTTGTAAAAGGAATGTAGTATGTCCGGGATGCTTTTATTGAGTTTCTGGAACAAATAAATTGTGATAATAGATACATACCTATATGTACGTAGTCATCTGACTTATTTTTTTGAGTTAAGGCTGCGTACTGATGAGGATAGAATGAAAAGAGTTTGCATGTCTGATGAAAAAGTCACTAAAAGTGACTTCTATAATACAATATACACTTCTCATCAAAAAAATCGAAACACCTCGCAGTTTATGATTTGATAAGGATTATCAGAAAAATGTGTATATTTAGGAATAAATGTAAAATGTCATTTAATAGTGAGTAGTATGAGGTTTTTAAATCCTAATGTTAATGTTCTAAATTCAAATTAAGTCTTCATAGGTTTCGTATTTTGTATAATGAGTAATTTTTACCCTGTATGGAATATGAAGGAAATGGGTAAAACAACACGCGTAAATGAAAAAAAATGTAAGAAACGTTTATTTAATAACTTGTATTCCCTCCGCGAGCTCTTATTACTGCTTCCATACGGTTCTTCATCGATCGGATGAGAGTCACGATCACATGTTGTGGTATATTATCCCATTCCTCTTGGATTGCATTTTGCAGCTGGCTAAGTGTTTCTGGGGCTGGATCTCTTGCTCGAATTCGTCTCTTTAATTCATCCCATAGATGTTCAATGGGATTCATGTCCGGGCTTCTTGCTGGCCATACCATAATGGAGATACCGACTTCGGTAAGATAATCTCGTACGACGCCCGCGGTGTGAGCTCTAGCATTGTCGTGCATGAATATGAAGTCGTTGCCAATAAAATGTGCATAGGGCATCACATGAGGTTCAAGACACTGTTCGATGTACCGATGAGAGTTTAGTGCAGGCAGCCGTGGCCCAGATACAAAGGCAAGTTCTGTCTTACCGTCGGCGCTGATTCCTCCCCAAACCGTCCACGAACCGCCACCATAGCTGACCTTTTCTTCAATGCAGCATTGTGCAAAGCGTTCTCCATCTCTTCTGTAGACCTTGTTCCTTCCGTCGTTACCATACAGCATAATTTTACACTCATCAGAAAACAGTACTTTGCTCCACTGAAGGTATGACCAAGTTAGGTGCTCGCGTGCAAAGTTAAGGCGCGCTCTTCGATGGTCTGCAGTTAATTTCGGCCCATTCGCTGGCTTATGCGGTGCCAATCCGCGTTCCTTCAACCTTCTTCTTATTGTAGAGTCACTTACAGCTACTCTTCGTACAACGCGAAGCTGCTGCTGCAGTTGAAAAGCGTTAAGGCGTCGATTTCGTAAAGAGGTTGTTACAATAAATCGATCATCTCGCTCAGAAGTGACCCGATTCCTGCCAGATCCTGAACGGCGCGTGAACGAACCAGTCTCCCGATAGCGTTTGTAGACTCTATGAACAGATGATAAGCTTAGATGCAATCTTGCAGCCACAACACGCTGACTAAGTCCAGAATCCAGCAATGCCACCACTTGGGCGGCTTCTGCGGGCGAAGTATCCATATGTTTTAGAAAAAAAAGTTTTTTCAGACGTCCCAAAGTCACAGTAAATGAAATAAGAAACAAAAAGTTTAAAGACAAGCGCTAATTTTAGTTTTTAAACGAGAAACGTACTCCAACCCTAAATACACATTTGTCTCAAAACAGTGATTAATTTCATTTATAGGATAAACAAATGAAATTCTAATTTCGAATTTTGATTTTTTTCTTCTTACTGTAATGACCAAACTGCCAGCTACACAATAATGTTTTTTTTTTCATGGAATTAATTCTCTTTTGTAAAAAATTAGGACAAAAACAATAAAAACGAAAGTGTTTCGATTTTTTTGATGAGAAGTGTATATTTATCTATGTATAGTCTATATTCATCATCATATTCGTCATCGGCGCAACTTTTTTACCACTTTAAATATAAAGTGGTATAGAAGTTGCGCCGATGACAGGCCCATTTTATGTCCAGGCAATTACTGTCCATTCCAGGTTGCCTGGAAGAGATAGCGGAATGCGATAAGGCTGCCCATTGTACATGTATTTTAGTTTTTAGTATTCTTTTTTATGTTATTCTCGGTGTACAATTGAGTATATAATAAATAAATAAATAATAAATAACGGTGTAGTCGTAGTAGACCCCTCTCCTGGTCGTGTAGGATTGCCGCTCCATCAGACTATGACAGTAAAGGAACAGTGTGCTCCTGTGTTTGCGCACTGTAGGTACTCCCTACTCGTATTATCTCCTGCATACTTACTTTTTAGAAGATTTTTCTTTGATTTGTTTCGAAACTCTCTCGAAAGCAGAACTGCCTTATAGCAAACTAAATATTTTAAAATATTTAGTACAAAAACATTATGGAGATATTTTCGTTCGTTTTTTTAAGGATAAACAAGTAGCGATACACTTTTTAAAAATGAATAAAAAAAACAATTTTTGAAAAAATGTGTATTATTTATTCAGGACACGAATAAATATCAACTAGTTCATAAAATAAAAACATTTAATTATGTTATTGTTAGTAAATATTCACAAAACTATAAAAAACGCTCACCTCTCACCATAAAAAATGGACAACATCAAACTTAGTTTGCAGTAAGTATTAGTTAACTTAGGCTACAGGCCAAAGCACTTGTAACGATTAAATAATAAAAAAACCGACTAAGTACGAGTCGGTCGTTTATGGTACGAAAGGGTTCCGACCATAAACCGAAAAATAACACATTTCTATAATACGTATAGAAGCCCCCTTAATATTTTTTTAAATTTTATTTATAATATTTGTTGTTATAGCGGCAACAGATATATGTACATCATCTGTAAAAATTTCAACTGTCTAGCTATAACGGTTCATGAGATACAGCCTGGTGACAGACAGACGGACAGGGGAGTCATAGTAATAGGGTGCCGTTTTTTCCTTTGGGTACAGAACCCTATGAACACGTCTATGAAATACACTGCATTCTGATACAAAAAATAGTGGAATAAGAGGCAGCTTTGGAGGAAACGTGTTGAAAAACATTTTGCTTAATCAATCCGCTTGCGCTCTTCTTATCATTTCCTAGATAGTACTAGTAGTAGAGTAGAGCGGGTTAACATACTTTCTTCATCTCAAACCTCACCCTTACGAACAAAAGAACACGTCACGACGTACCTAACTCATAACATGCAAATCGAGCGCGATGACAAAAAACCTCCGTTAGTAAATGTTATATTCAGTAGGCGAAGACGTTAGTCAGTGGATCCCAAAGTTGATTGGACCCATCCTACAAAAAAAAAAAACAAAATCCTTTATTTCAAATAAAATATTTACAGGCACTTTTGATTTTTTAAGGTTTTCCGCGCTAGCGACTAGAATATCTTTTTTGACATAAAGGTCCAATAACGGTCATTGACCCTTATACATTTATCGAGATAATTAATTCAGAAAACATAAATAATAACATACAGTTGTCCTGAATCGACATCTATCGTGATCCTTCACTTTTTCTAGTAAAGATTCATAATTTATTGTCCGGGTACCTACGCAGAGAAATTAACGAAAGGCCAATGAACTTTATTGCAAATTTATCTGGCGCCCATCATAGTACTACATAATAAAAAGGTTGTGTTTTGGATATTTTTTTTGGGCGGTCGATGAATTGTTCAACTTTTCAAGACTTATTCAATGTACGTACGCTTGGGGGAAGCTCACCGTTCGATAAGGATTAGACCCGGATCGACAGCGCGTTGAGTTCCACGCGTGCCTCAAAGAGATCTCAGCATCGTTTCGGGATTGTTCGAAAAACTTACCGCAGTCCAGGGACGCAAAGAGCATTTTTTTTTGTGAGTAAGAGTCTGACACTCCCTCGCATCTCCACCCATAATCATCTGCCTAGCCTTTTCCCAACCAACCCGGATTCAGCTGAATACCAGTAGTTCCCGCTCATCTCCACCCACAGGTGTCATTAATCAAAAAAATGAAGACCCACCAGTGGGACACGAGCCATAGTTTGAGAAATACTGTGTAAGGTTATATCAAAAGTTTCGACAGAATTGCTACTTGTTTGTATAGGGTACATAGTGGTTTTGTGGTGAACAGCGCTTGCCTTTGAAGAATGTGCGTGTAAAGCAACGAATTGAAATTGGGATTCAAAAAATTTGGTGGTAGGTACGGGGACAGGTTGTGAGCAGCTTGCATGTTTTTTATATAGCTTAATAAGTTCATAACTTTAGAATATTAGGATTGTATTGACTTAAGAGGTAGTCAAGCTTTATGTCAGTTATTATAAAAAGGTCCCATTTTAACTATGATTCTAGGCCAAAAATCAAGTCTAAAATTACTGTAAAAATAACACCGTTGTTGTATTATTTTGTGAGTGTTTCCTATGAGTTATTGAAGCCTGAATTTATTTCAATTTATAACATAAACCTATACGAAAAATGCTGAAACAGATAACTTCTGTTTTGCCGAGAAAAGACTTGGTTAGAATACAAGGGTGTTCTGTCATTGAAATAGCTGCCATAGGAGACGTAAAGAAACATGAGCAATTCTGAATCCTCTTCAATTTTACATGTTAAATATTTTTTCATCAATTTTTTTCAGATCAGGGTTATAAAATACGCTTGTCTATGTTTTTGAAAGTTACAACCTGGGATCCTGTAGTCAAGGGTGAATGGGTTGCGTCTAGGCAAGTGTGCTCCATCATCGCTTTCCACCAGGTAAGGTTGTGGTTAAATGCAAGTTTATCAATATAAAAAAACATGAGGTTCAGTCTTCGGGGACTGCCGATAGAAGTGAAAACTAAGTAACTTGTGAATAGTATCGTCGAGCTATTAGATTATTATTTTTGAATTTGGAAAGCATTCTGTGCCGATAACGCGAGTTCCATGATTTTTGTTTACCATAAAGTACACATCTATATGTCACCGGAAAATGGCAAACGCCGTAAGATTGTAAAATATCGCGTGAAATTATAAACTATTTTTTCAAATAAGACACGGATATATTGGAAACTATTGAAGACTCATAATACATCGAGAAATTATAATCTAATCATGATTTATAAAATCTTACGGATTCTGCAATTTTTCGGTAACATATATACAGTATACATACTCGTATAGCTCATGGAAAGCGTTTGGTGACGATGACGCGAGTTCCATGATTTTTGTTGACCCAAAAGTGCTCAACGCGCCTAAAGAAGTTTTCACTTCAAAAATAAAAAACACGTAATGTTCTTAATTGTACTTATGGCACAAAGAGAATCTTTTATCCAAACACGTTAAAGTAACCATTTAAAATCATCAAAAAGTCTTCGCTAACAAAGAAAAATCTCCATGTTCACGATCCCTCAGATTTTTCCACACAATAGTCGTTTCGTACCATTCTAGTCTAGACCATTTCTTTAATAAAGTTAGCAACGCCTCAGGGACTGACTTTTATATCTCCGTCTTAATTATAAGTACAAAAGATATATTAAACGAACAATCTACCGTTATATACGTCTTGTTTACGAAATACGTGAGAAAATAACAGAGAAAATAATGGTTTTCCACATAGAATAATAATATGTTTGTTTATGCTTGTGATTTTTGCTGAGGTGCAGGTAGAAAAGTTTATCTTTGTAGTTTTTCGAATATTCACTGAATATCACATATAATTTGAAGTTTAACAGAAAATTAAAAAAAAAGCAACAGACTTCCAAATAAAAAAAAACACAACAAAGTATAAAATAACTTTAATTTCGGAAGTTGGTGTTAAAATACGGAGAAACAAACAAAAACCCCGACTTCCGAAAAAAAAGTTATTTGGAAGTCGGTTGTATTTTTTTTTTTTTTTGTAAAAAAGTTTTTTATATTTCACTTTTTAGTGGTACGCCACATCTAACAACACCACAGGTCACAGGAAAGCAAAACACGCAATGTCACTTACTTACTTGGATGATATAGTTTCTAACCAAACTACTGAACCGATTTTGATGAAATTTCTATGGGACCAATCGGAACGTGTATCCTTTTACATAAAAAAATATTTACATTTTTCATATTGGTTCATTAATGATGGAGTTATGAGGTATCAAACATAAAAAAATAATAAAAAATTAAAAACAACCGAATCGAGAACCTCCTCCTATTTTGGACGTCGGTTAAAGAAGCGGCATACCTTCATATTTCATAACTGCTGCGGCTTACTTTGGGTTAGGGCAATACCAGCTTAGGCTAAGTTTTCTGATAATTATGGGATAAATTTTACACAAAACGAAAACAACGTGTTGCAGAGACATATTTGAGAGTTTCCTCAATGGTTACTGTGTTATGTAATGAGCCGAGGGCGGAATTAGATAGAGTTATTTATGTACTTACACTGATTTCATACAGCGAAAGAATAAAGTGGATATGCCTCAAATCCCGAGATTAATTGTAAAGAGCAGAAAAATCCCATGATTTATTAAATAAAAAAGTTATTTACTTTTACACATTTTAAAACACTGCACGTGGGACGTTGCCAAATTTACATCAACAACATCGGATGTCTGAAGTTGCAAAATTCACATGCGTATACTCGCGATGTTGCCACATTTGTAGTTCGCACAACATAGCTTGTGAGAACAAAAGAAAAAATATTATTATTTATTTGTAATATTGTTGGTCACACGGGATTGTCTGTTAGAAATCCCGGGAAGATCCATGTTAATATCAACATTTCAATGCTAGTATAACTCTACCTAATTCCGACCTCTGCTAATGAGTAAGGGCATTCGAATACGACCTCTTTGTTATGTTACTTGCCGTTGCAGTTTAACAACTAAGGCCGAGTTTTTTGATCCATAGTTAACGTAACCAATGGTTACAATTTTTGGGTAAACGTTAAAATGTGTTTTTCGATCTTGACCAATGGTCAAATAAATAACTATTAGTAGAATCAGAATCAGAAATCATTTATTTGAAAAGAAAAAGAAAAAAAAAATTGTTTAAAACTAACAATTATTGATTGGATCGTCGTATCTAAAATGTTCTCTAATGTAAGTAATTAAAGTGTAATAAAAATGTATGAAAATTAAGGCTTTTTTGAGAGATTGCGACTCAAATGCGAATGTGAACGAAATTTAAAAAGTACATATAGTAGGCGCCAGATAAATGTGGAATAAAGTATATTGACCTTTCCCTAATAACTGTTCATAGGTACCTGAACAATTAAATATGAATCGTTTTTCATTATTAGACAATGTTAAGGATCACGAGAGATGATGATTCGGGACAGCTTTGTGTCATTAATTCCGTTTTTCAAATTAAAAATGTCAATAATTGTAGGTGGGTCAATGACCGTTATTCCACGATTATCTGGCGCCTACTATAGTAGTAATGGTCCTTAGAGCACTATTAAAGCTTTCCCAAAAACCTATTGAATAATAAAGCCACACCATTCCCACTTCACTTTACCACGATATCTTAAAACTCACATCGCCGTACGAAAACTTGGGTACTAACTCACTTCAGCCCCGGGAGAGGGCGCCACCGCCTTCACTGTTATCAGTTGTCATACACTTGGACTGAGTTTAACTTGCTTTTTATAATGCCTCACTTTGTTGAATTCTCTGAAGAATTTCTGCTTTAACAGTCAAGTGTAGAAGGAAGTTTTGAAGATATTTTTTGTGAGAGTTGACTGCACGGAAGTTTTAGTAGGAATTGTTTTTAAATGCTATAGTAAATTTGATCAAATTGTGATCCAAATAAATTCTTCTAGCAGTTTAGTTGGCTCTCGTGAAGATATAACCCGATAATGGGAACGACGGCTCTGTCAAGATTGGTCGTCATCAGAGCAAGTATCGCTCAGATTGGGCCCAGTCTTTCGCCCTAGTCAGGTCTCAAAGGCTGACTCGGCCTCAAGGCAAGTCCTCAAGGTTACTATAAGCTATGTTCATAACTTTTCATCAGCCAATTTTCTATGTTGTGCTGCAACATAGAAAACATCCAGTACAATTTAAATCCCAAAAAAACACAAATTTTAAGCTCCCAAAATCCTTCAAACACATAAAAATAGCCCTTTCACCCGGAAACACAAACGGAACTCAGAGTACACAAGAGAATAACATCAACAAAACATAAATCGTCTGTAGGTACCCTCTGAAATACAACGACAGACATGCAGAACATAATGGCGTCGCAAACTGGAAAATATTAAACGAACCATTTCGTCTGTATACCCTCAAAACGGTAAATGGTCGTTTAATGTGGTTAAAGCTTATCCGATTCGGCTATGAATATTTTAAATGTGTTATTTTGATGATCTGGGGAGTGGTTTTTGTAAGTGGCTTAGTTTGTTCGAGTCAGGGTTGAGGGAATTGACCTTAGTGATGCCTGTCGCTTGTTTGAGCCCTCATACTTTACTTTTTTGAGTGCGTTTGGTACTAGAAAGAATTCGAAAGTGAAACCAGACGGTATTGTTTGGATTACTGGGATCATTAACATCGTCACAGCCTTTTGGCCGTTTCTCATTTTTAACCGACTTCCAAAAAAGGTGAAGGTTCTCAATTCTGTTGGTATCTTATCT
Organism: Mamestra configurata; assembly: GCA_002192655.3. Classification (NCBI taxonomy): domain Eukaryota; kingdom Metazoa; phylum Arthropoda; class Insecta; order Lepidoptera; family Noctuidae; genus Mamestra; species Mamestra configurata. Next base: position 103,914 of record NDFZ01004637.1, on the reverse strand, counting down.
CTTATGTATGTCCGCCGATTACTCCGAGGCCGAGGTTTACTTATACTTGCCATTTGGTCCCGTGGAAATTTAATTCAGTTTGGCTAGTTTTTATTCTATGAGCATTTTTACTTACTTGGATGGTGTAAATTTTACATACTTCGACGATGACGTCGTCTAAGATATCGTGTAGGTTGGCTTATTATGTGTCCACTAGAAATTAAAAAATATTTTTTTACAAGAGACAAAAATACAATCGTATTGAAGTTTTTTTTTCTAAATGTAGGTAATTGTTTCTCAATATCTTTAAAATACACATTTTTCATATTGGGGTTGACTAGCCTAGTCCTAATCTGACCAAATGAAGCTCCGCACCAAACCCAGTAACTGGTTAATGTGATATCCCTTGGCAAGACCCGTCACGACTGTCAAAGATCTATAAATGATAGCCGGGTCCAACTCTTACTTTATTTTTAACTTCGATTCACAGTCATAAAATCCATTGCGCACCACTATCGGAAACGCAATGACACGCTGCGTACCACTGCAATCGTTTCACACACTCACCGTCGCTCAGACGTGCGTGTTACGACTCGTTTCACGTCCGAATGCTTCCGACTGCACGCGGTGATGTGCGTATCCGTGTGAGCGTTTTTTGACGCGTCGCTTCCGATCTCCGTGGTCAGTGTGACATGGCTTAACTAGAACCGTCTTTCATAATGTACGTACACAATGTGATGACTCTATTAGTGGCTATATAGCTTTTTTCTACAGTTTCATTCCCATGGCAAATCTCGACAGAACCGTTCACTTTTAGAGGAAAAAGGTCTAAAATTACACAACTCCAACTGATTAAACAATTCACCCATCTTATTTTCTTCTCACCATCCTTTAATCCGCGTTGTACCTATGTATGAAGTCTTAATAAGTCTAAACGTTTCCAAACGTCTTTTATAATGCGCACAGCAAAGGAGTGGAACTCTCTGCCTACGTCTGTGTTTCTGAACGCATACAACCCTAATCTCTTCAAAATTAGAGTGAACAGGCTTCTTCTGGGTAAGCTCGCTCCATCGTCGTCTTTGTTTCTGTCATCTATGACCTAGACTAGCGTCAAGAGCAAACCCATATTAAATAACAAAAAGAAAACAGTGTAGCTATCAGCTATAAGGCTCCGCGCAAACGGGTCACATCTTTTGGTATTGTGCAGTGAGTGTGAGTGTGTGTGTCGAGTGAACGCCACTCACTACATGTTTGTGGAGATTCTATACAAAACGTATTAAAAATCATGTAAACAGCTTGTCGCCAGCCACCGGTGGCTGTGGCCGGTGGCCCGTTTGCGCGGAGCCTTATTGAAAGAACCTTTGTAATCAAATCATATCTCCCAGACATTATTTCTAAAAAACATGATGACCAAACAATAAAACTTCTTCATAATGTTAGGTAAGATATATATTAGATGCTAAAATACACTTTTCGTTATAGCCTTTTATTGAAAACCCGATACAACCCCATTTCCAGGATCTAGTGCCCGTAAAGGCCTTTCTACGCTCCACTTGGCGTCAGCCGGAATGTTTATCGGTCCCCTTCAAGCAATTGACCTGTCCATGAGTGTGACATTAGTCCTTCTACAGCCTTAGCCCCTGATCTTGTCACGTACGTACAGAGCATTTTATCGTATCAGGCATTTAGGCATACCTTTTATTTATTAATATCGAAGTATACGGTTTCAAGGTGGCCATCCTCACTTTGGAGATCCCAAACATATGCACGAATAAACTTTCTGGGAGTACTTTAATTTTGCGTACAGCTAAGGAGTGGAGTTTCTTGCCCAGAAGCTGTGCTTAGTGATAAATACTAATATAACCGGGGTCTTTAAGTCAAGACTGATTAAGAAAGCGTGCTCCATCATTGACTAAATCGTCGCTTTTCATGAAGTGCGATAGCGCTCAAACGCGAGTCTCAATAATAATCAAAAGCCGCATCTTTCTTAAATGTTTCTTAAAAATAGTACGTCCTCACGCCCACAATTTATAAGGAAGAGCTGACATGCAATTTATTAAGAGTATAATTATAAACCATCAACATATCCACAAGAAACGGTAAAAAAACACCCTACAATTCATTATCGGCTCAATCAATAAATTAATACCATCCCAAACTCTCACCAGAAATTACGGCCCATCAATTCATCGAAAATTATACGTGCAACAAAAAAAATGGCGGTCGCCTTCATTTGTGACATTAAGGCGCAAATTATGTGCCCGGGGCGATAACGACGTATCGGGCCGATCCGCAAATCGGTTCCAATAATGTCGATCCGATCAACAGGTCTGACAAGGCGGTAATCGAGGTTCTACCGATGAATGCGCTCGTATTTTATGTTAAACTACCCTCATTATACGTTTAGTCACTGGGATGATAATCTGGATCTAATTAGGAACGCTACTGGGAATTGCGTTTAGGGAAGGGAAAAGTAAATTCTGAAGATGTGAATCTTTGCAGGGATTTATTTGCTTTTCCAATGAAATTAATCAAGGTTCGGATAGACTTCTTTCCAAGAGCTGATTAGTGAACATGTAAATCTATTTTTTCTTTAAAAAAAAATATTTTGGTGGGTGCATTTGCTAAGAATGCGTTTTTCGAACTTAACAGACAGATGTGATGTGATGTGCTGGGGAGTTTGTTGCGCCACTTCTTCTTTCCAGCTATAACACTGGGAAGTGGTGACGGGCGGGCGTTTTGGGGGACTGTCTTTATGTAGAACTTTGACTTTCAAAAAGTGCTGGCACTCAGCCTAATTTGAATAAATTACTTTTGATTTTGACTTTGAACAGCTTGATCGATTAGCCTGTTTTATTTTTTTTAAATATCATCCACCGAATAAGGTTTTTAAGGAGAAATATTGGAAAAGCTTCAAAATATCGGCTCTCATATTTCCTTCCATCAGTCTCATATATTCTATTTTAAGATGGCGCCTAATAAAATCAGAGCAACATGACAAAACTATTTTTTAATAACAACAAAACATATTTTACTCTGCCAAGACAGCCCATAAAATATGTTTAGTGGTGATTAAAAATTACAGCTTTGATGTATGAGAGAGTGAAAATATTTATGCAGCATAGTGCCGGGTAACGTGAGTTATGTTCTAACTATATCATGGAAGGTTAATTGCTTGCTGATCTAGTGAGAGCCACATCGACTGTGTATCAGTTTGAACAGAGAAATAGGAACCATGACAATCACACTAATATTATACAGGCGAAAGTTTATGAGTGTGTGTGTTTGTTACTTCTACACGCGCAAACGACTGGACCAATTTTGATAAAATTTGGTATGCAGGAAGCTGACACCCTGAATTAACACATATACTTTTCAAACCGCGGGCGCAGCTGCTAATAACTAATTAATTATGCATGCCTTAATTGGAAGATCTCAGTAAACTGCGCTTTCAACAAACGCTTTACTACTTGGAAATGTATTTTATGTACCTACTACTAATACTATCTATAAAGAATTTTAGTTTTGGTTTTAATTTTTTTATGTTTTCAGTTCTGGGACAATAAAAACTTTTTATTCTTTCTATACCGTGTGTAATAAAGATTTGATTGATTGATTAATAAAAACATTAGTTAAAAAGAAAGACAAATACAATAACTTAACTTCCTTATTTTAAGGGAGTGACATTAAAAAAAAACGTAGTGTGTACCTCAGTAAAACTCATTAGATCTCCACCGACATCTTGTTCCTGTTATAGTTACTACTTTTTTATAGATCCAGATAGATTTATTAATTAACCTACTTAGTAGGTACACGGATGAAAAAAACTATGAATAAAATGATCAAAAATTTTCATCAGAACGCCTGTTATACTCGTAGTTTGTCTGTATTTGCCAGTACAAAGTTTACTTTATTTTAGGTAATTTTGAGTGGCAGTAAGTTTAGACTTCACCAGATTTAGCAGGGAGTTGACAAAGTTCTTGAACATTAATTTCAGCGACATAAAGTGCAGGACAATTTGTCGCATGAACTTTATGAAGCACTTCACACATTAAAGTGTCGAGACGAGAAATAACGCTAATGCAAGTGGTTAGCGCCATACACGGCGTTTCGTTGCCAATTATCCGCTTTTAACCGGTTTAAACTGCTTCAAACAGGTTCGAAATAGACATGAATTCATTCGTCAATTTGTCGCTGTTCGCAGTTGTACGTCAGTTAGTCTACTTTGCATTTTAGTACGAATTAAATACTTCTATCGTGCTGACAAGCTGAATAAAATGAAATTATTAGCCAATCCTGCTCAGAAGTAGTTCAATGCTAACATAGTTCTCGTCTTTGCAAGTAAATAAAACGCAAAAGCGCAGTTTTATTTATCGCACGACTTATATAAAGTACTTTTCATATTAATGTGTGGAGGTGCGAACGATGGCCGGTGGTTAGCGCTAAATGCGTCTCGTTGCCAATTAGTGATCCTTCATCCAGTTCGCACCGGTCCGAACCAGTTTGCACTGGTTCGGGCCGGTTGTAATGTCCTTATTGGGAACGTGTGTGAATTTACGAGTCAGTTTGTAAACGTTCAGTTTAGTAAAGGAAAAAGCGGCGTTTGATGTGCAATTAGGTCTGATTGGAAGTTTTTAAAGGAATGTGTAAATAAGTTGGTTAATTGGCAATTTGCAGGTAGTGAAGAGTTTTATTTTATACCGGTTGAGGCAGTTATAGTCGAGCAATTTGTGGGAGATTGAAAAATAACGTTATTTGATAGGGCTTGGAGTTTTTACTATAGATACAATGAACTTTTATTATTTTCAAGTAGGTACAGTTTAAATTTGCAATCTTTTACATAGGCAAGCGACGAAGGGATGTTGAGATTTCTACTTCATATTTAACTACTTATAAAACGCAGTAGGTAGCTGGCAGACCAGAGCTTCCACTATGACGTGCCGATGACGTCATGATTTCATTGAAAAAAAGGAATAATAATATAATAATAATAATGTTTATTGAAATAATAAGTTTACATAAAGTGTACATATGGTTCAATATTATATATTTTTATATTGGCCTATAGTAGTATTATAATAATCTAGATAAAAACTATGGTATGACAAGTATAACATTACAGTTACAAAAATAAAATTCTGAAGGCAATATAGTGCGTTGCCCGATCTAGGTTTATTTAAACCTGTGTTTCAGGCTATAGTACTAGTAGTTGTGTATAGCTCCGTCTGTCTCTAACATCGGAATTGTGCTGGCATTGGCATTTGTAGTATATAATAGGGCAGAGATCACCCAACTCGCCAACGTTTCTAAAGCACATCCTTTTTTTTTTTTAAATTTGGTAAATCATCAATGACGCCTTCTACTCCGGGCGGAGCGGAAGGGAGGGTCAGACTCTTACTGACTAAAACCCATCCGTGTTCCTTCTAATGCCCTTTGCGTTCCAGGGCCGCGGTTATTCTTTCGAACAAATTCCACAACCCTGGCAGGCTCTGGCCCTAGTGGGCCCCAACTATTATGCTGACAGCTTTTTGAGGCGCGCATGGAACACAACGTGCCGTCGACCCGGGCCTGGCCTGGGTGGCATGTCCGCGCCTACGGTGGCTGGGAATCGCCCTGTGACTCCCAACGCCCGGGGCATCTTCTGTTGCGGCGGCGGGGGCGTGAGGTTTGCCTTTCCCTCACGCAGCCTGCCTCCTCCTTCGCAAAGTACCTCCTGTGTTTTATTGACTAATAATACCTACCATTTTGGTATTTTGTTCCTTATTTTCGTAACAAACTCATAACAGCCATCTCCACATAAATAATCCTTAGTACCTTGTTTCCATGCAAAATTGATTTCGAAAATCTCGTGAAAAATGTGCCTTCAACATAATTGAGTAAAAAAGTTAATCAACGGCCCGAAATAAAAAATGGCGTATTCCCGTAGAACATTTCTCATTTGAAACAACGAATAGTAATTTTCTTGGACGCAGTCGGCTATTTCAATTTAAAACTAGATTCATTTGCATTTCGTGTTTTTTATCTTTTGATTTTGTTGTTTCATTACTGGACAATGTTTCTTTTTAAACTGACTTTTGGTTTCTTTTGTAACTGTTGGTATTTTATCTTTTTTGGTGGGAGATTAATTACTGGCGTATTGGCGATGGTTGTTGTTTCATACTAATACAAATTTTGAAATGTCGAGAAACGCTTTGAAAGATAATTTTGTATATTTTGATCACTGCAGGCTTCTGTTAACAATCGAATGGTATCGGGTTTTGAATGCCAAACTATGTTTATTCAAACTATGATTGTGTGGCAGCCATGACAATAGTGTATCCTTCATTTAGATCTTAATCTTCAATGACCCGTATGTTTTTGGCAAAATTTAACTGATCCTTCTATTCTTTTTTGTGCTTATCAGGCAGCCTCTTATCAGCTAAAATCAATCTGATTCAACAATTTCTAACTGTTCCGTTGCAAGTTCACAATACAGTATCGATAACGACACAAATTCCCTGAAGACAAACCTCCCCATTCTTCAACTTAAACATTTAATAGAGAGTCGTTAGTACAAATTCTTCACTTTTACCTTAAACTACCGTATTTCGTTCGCCGGCAATAAGGAAGGAAGTGTAATTTCTTCACGATCGCTATCGCCGACGCAACAGCCCCGTCCAGGATGCCTTTTAATGAATGGCCATTCAAAATAAATTTTTAACACGCTCCCCGTTTTGCTGGTGCGATTTTTTACAATGTAAACTTTTCACATGCGCCTTTATTAGGGAAGTGTGGAATATTAATGTGATGGGTGCTGTTCTCGTGTGAATTTGTACATTAAAAGTGGTTTATGGTAAGTATGCAAAAGTGTTTTTGTCCTACAGGATATAGGTACTTCGTCTACCTTGCTACCCATCATGGGTAATAAACATGTTATAACTAAGTATTATAAATAGTAGTGTATTCTTGTCCGTTCTTCTCCATAATTATTTTCATGTTTTATTTTAGCTGTAAATGATGACGTTAAAAGTGCTGTTTAATGGCCTAATTGAAATAAATGCCTTGACTTTGACATCACAACCGTTTACAAGCACCCGCAAACAGTTAATCTATAAATTAATAATAATCCTAGAAGTTTCTAATCCCCTTCACTGACTCTCCACAGCAACTGCATAAGTAATTCTCAGCTTAACTATAACGAAACTAACTTAGTACTTAAGTACCACAATAGTCACTACACTTAGTTGCACTTAATCGTGAGCGAAGTATCTACATATTTTGTTAACATGAAACTAAGTTAGCATCAGAGTTCTGTTGGATGGGAGCGACCCCATAAAACTTCGTCTGTACTTAATCAAATACATAGTTTTGGGTTCGAATACGTAAGCGGTCGGTTGTGGATGTAGTTTAAATGGAAATGGTTAAACTATTTTGTTATTTTTTCTAGTGATCAGTGCTGTTGCGTATACCTACTTTGTAGCAACCTGGTTAATATTTAGGTAACTTTTAGGTGTTATGACGTGACAACGTCTAATAAATTGATGAACGCCGGCTGCACCCACGAAAAAGGATGACTCATTGTAACGTTGCGATCATTTCATTAATGTTATTATAACGTTGTCACGTTAAAATATCGTCTGTCAACCGACTTTACAGACAACTAATCTTTTTAATTCAAATTTTGATCTTAAAGTGTGTTGTTCTTTTCTGGCTTTTTCTGGTTGATAGTGTATTATCAGATTTTGAATGGTACAAAGACATATATGGATTAAGAGCTAGCTACAACCTAGGGGTATTTGTGTCAAGAGTGAATATGTTAGGTACTTGTAGGCAAACGTGCACCACCGTTGACGACATCATCGCTTTTCATCAGGTGAAATTGAAGCTATCGATGCTAAAAAAAAACTATTCCAAGCAGAAATCTAACACGATATATAGTTGAATAACTAATAAGCAGAGATCGGAATAGGTAGACTATATTTACCCAATGATCGTGGAAGTAAGTAACAGAGTTAATCTAGGGGGTCAGCGCTGGGACCGCCACAATTGCGGTGGTAAGGCCCCTCTTTGAGGAGTGGCTGGAGAGGCGCCACGGCGTCCTCACCTTCCGCCTGTTGCAGCACTTACCGGACACGGCTGTTTCGGGAGGTACCTGTTTCGGATTAAGCGGGAGGACACGCTTGGGTGTCAGCACCGTGAGGATCGCCCGGAGGATACGCTGGAGCATACGTTGGAGGTCTGCCCTGCTTTGGCTGAGCATCGCCGTGTCCTCGTCGAGGTGATCGGCGGCGGCAACCTCTCGCGTCCAGCCCTGGTTGAATCCATGGTCCGGAGCGAGGAGGCTTGGGAAGCGGTCACCTCCTTCAGCGCAGCAGTAATGCTAGTGAAGGAGGAGGCGGGCCGTGCGAGGGAAAGGCTAGGCCTTCGTCCCAACCACCGCTACAGGAGAAGACGCCCCGGGCGTCGGGAGTCGCAGGGCGATCCCCGGCCACCGTAGGCGCGGGCCTGCGGACGGCGAGCGTTGGGTGGCTCGCTGTCCGATCACCACCAGGCCCGGGTCGATGGCGCGTTGTGTTTCACGCGCGCCTCAAAGAGATGTCAGCATAGAAGACGGGGCCCGCTAGGGCCAGAGCCTGCCAGGGTTGCGGAATTTGTTCGAAAGAGTCACCGCGGCCCTGGAACGCAAAGGGCTTTAGAAGGAACACGGATGGGTTTTAGTCAGTAAGAGTCTGACACGCCCTTCCGCTCCACCCAGAGCGGAAGAAGTCATTTGATGATTTCCCATCCTTAAAAAAAAAAAAAAAAGTAACAGAGATAAATCCCCTAAAATCCTGGAATCATAAACATGACGATTGTATCCCGGGATTTAAGAAATTGCAAATTACTTATTGCGCTTTGAATACATTTGAACAAAATTATTATATTGAAGAATCTTGTCATGTTTTTAGAGTTCCGTATCTTCTAAAACAGTTAAATTAAATAGCTTTGTTTTCGCACAACTCTTTCTCCTTTTGATTCTTCAAATCAATAATTTATAACTATACTCAAAGTCCAGTTCATGTTTTTATAATCCCGGGTTTAAATTGTCATGATTCCATTATTTTATGATTTCGGGATTTTACAGGAGGTATTATTAACTCTATGTTACTTACTCCCAAAAACATTAAGTAAATATAGACTACCTATTCCGATCTCTTGTAATAAAGTATATATAACTTCAACTTCCACGAATATTGTTCAAATTCGTCAAATTAAATAATTTCTCTTCCATCCTCTCTATATCTAAGTCCAGTCCTTTGTTAATAACAACAAAAACACGTTTCAGTGGTCCTCGAGCAATACTCGCTGTATAATTAGTTTAGAATGTCCGACGTGATTTGTGTGCCGACGGACTGTCCTTTTGTCCTTCGACAATGATATGGAAACTACTTCATTATGTCTTTAACAATAAGTAGCTTAATCCTATGGTGTTGAAGGCACATGAGACGTTTCAACTTTGTGTCTGGCGCTGGTCAGGAATTTATGGTAGTGGACAGTGATATTGCTCGCTAAGGACTTGCAGTTTTAATCTTAAAATCTCGAAAATTTAAAATTATGTTGTTACAGAGCTATCACCATCGTCTTGCTAGACTTCATGAAGATCATCATCATCTGTTTCGCCATTTTCCGATCGCCTTTCGGTCCTGCAGCTGAACCTGCATCAGGCTACAGCTGAATACGAGTACTTTTTATCGTGTTTACGCTGAATGAATGATTGATATTGTAATGGCATCGGCCTATTATTTTAGTCTTAGTGAGCAAAACATTGATGATTCAGTTTCCAAATATTCTTGTGGTATATCAAAATAACTTCAAGAGGCCGCGTTAGAAAGTCATGCAGACTCTATTGGTGATATTTTTCAAAAAAGCCAGTACTCATAACCGACGTGCGTGTATGACCAATTGTACAAACGTTAACGAAGAAAAAATCCTTTTTACAAAAAATACAACCGACTTTACTTTTTAGTAGCTGTGACTTTCCAGTGGTGTTGTTAGGTGTGGGGTACACCGAACAACACCACTGGAAAGTCACAGGAAAGTAAAATACGCAATTTCGTTTACTTGGATGCTATATTTTTTCCAGCTAGATTTTTTCAAATCGGTTGATAAATGACGGAGTTATGAGGTAACAAACATACACAAAAAAAAACATATAACCGAATTGAGAACCTTTTTTTTTTGAAGTTTTTTAAAAAGGGAGACTCCAGTGATCGTTCTGTAGTTATTGCTTAACTCCATGAGAAAAAGGCGTGAGTTTTTGTATTTATGTATCAAACTATAAATATTTGGTACTTACAAGTTTTTGCAACAATCTAAATTTGCCCATATCTTCTTATCGTGTTGACTCAGGACCCTGGTTTTTTTACACCTAATAGAGACTATAGACCTTAGTATCTGGTATACATTTCAACTTGCTAGGTCCACCCGTTCCTGAGAAAATCGGTAGTGACACACGGACAAACCAGACGGACAAGAGAGTGATCTTATAAGGGTTCCTTTTTTTACCTTTTACCCCAAAAATAGCTTAGGCATAAACAATACAGTGCCACATTGATACATGCCTCGCTACTCCGTATCTTTGCAACTGGGTACTGAACTACTCCACAAATTCTATACTAGCAGTCAACCAAACAAGAGGTCGAACTCCTTATCACAATTCCACGAACTGAACGAACAAACTCCAACATCCAACAAAAAAGTTTCAGGTGCCAATTGTAAACGGAACAATTCATAAGTTGCTGGGTAGTTCGCGAGTTGTTCCGTGGGACAGACGGTGCGACAACTTCGTACGGCCAGTGATATGGACCCTTAAGTTGGGGGTGGAGTTGTGAGATGAATATGGGATCAGTTTTATGGGGTTGTGTAGGGATGGAGGAGTGGCCGCTGGGAAATTATTTTTGTCGTGTTAGAAACGTATGATTCATACGGTAGAAGAGTGGAATAATGATTCTTCGAAAAATGAATCAAATAACTATTCACAAGAGGTCTAGGACTCACATAGTAAACTGTTACTAGGTACATGCTTATGGGCCAGCCTCGAGTACCTTCAAAACATTATAGGCCAGTTATTACCTTTATTAGAATAAACCCTTTTAATAGTGTACAGTATTTTTAAACAGCAAAAATAAATTCGGAAGGAATAGAGATATTATAGAATGGCTAGCTTTTGCCCGCGATTTCGTCCACGTGGAATAGTTACTTTGGGTAGACATTTTTATTTTAAAGATAGTACATTTTGAAAAAACGCTTGAACATATATACATACATACATATATTAATTTTTATAAAATGCCTAAATACAAAGATTCATGGTTTTATCTTCAATAATGACTCCCATACAAACTGTCATCCCCTATTTCTACCCCTTTAAGCCATTTTCTTGCGACAAAAGGTAACCTATGTCCTTTTCCAAGGTCTAATCTATCTCTGTACAAAATTTCATCTAAATCGGTTTGGAGGTTTAAGCGTGAAGAGGTAACAGACAGATGGACAGACAGACACACTTTCGCATTTATAATATTAAGTAAGGATACGGATAACCGCAAGGAACGCAATCTAGCCCTTATAGGCTTAATTAAATCACAACGGGCGATTATTTCCACAACTGTATTTGTATTTTTTTTCTAAGTAAAATCTTCTTTAGTCGCGTTGAGTACTTTTTGGATGAACAAAAATCATGGAACTCGCGTCATCGTCACCGAACGCTTTCCATGAGCTATATGTATACTGTGTATATATGTGTACTTTTTGGGTGAACAAGAATCATGGAACTCGCGTCATCGTCACCGAACGCTTTAGCTTTTGCTTAGTTTTCACTTCTATCGGCAGTCCCTCAAGACTGCCCCGGATTATTTATTAATGTATTTTTTCTCCTATTTATCAAAAAAATCAAACCATTCTCGAGATCGGTACAACTTTTACGCCAAAACTGTATAACGTTACGCTTGTAGTATGTTCAAAAGGTCAGTGAGTGACAATATATTACGCGTGTGTTCAGTTCGCTCAAGTTTCCAAATTGCGGCTATTTCTATCTACTTTTAGTTAGTTAGTTTGTTTAGTGACCGTTGCATCGGCCTCAAAAAAATGATTTCGTTTCATGATTTTTTTTCTCCGAGGTAACTAGAAATGTTACAGTCAAGTTTCCCGCATAGTTTTAAAATTATAGAGTCTTTGAAAAACTTGAACCAAAAATATCTGGACCTACCCTATATTGGATAGTTAAATATGAATATATCCAAGAAAACTGATCAAAGATGTAGATACAGAAAAACCTAATTTAGGTAGATGAAGCTTTACTTATTCTAGATCTGATTTCAGGACCAAAAACCACATAAATATTCCTTCAGCAAATCACCCAGAAATCATAAATCCCGGTACCGTAAGCAAGGGTTGAATAAATTTATGAAAATCTGGACATCAAGGCACGACATCTTTCATAGGATATTTTTTACGATCGACCGGTCGGGGAGCCATGTGTTCTAACTTCCTCCGGAACGAAACCGGAAGCCGGAAAGGCCCCCGCCTCGACTAATGGATCGAAAGGGCACCGATAAATATCTCGACAGATATTGAAAATTTTCTTTAAATCCTTTATATTTTATGTCGAAATTATTTATGGCTGTTTTATGGCAACATTTTCTGGAAGATTAGGTTTGAGATTAAATGGTTTTGGAAGTGATGGGATAGAGGTGAAATGTAGTGGATTTAAGTGGAGAAAATGCTCAATGCATACAGTGAAAGAAGATAAAGATTATCTATTAGTTTAAACTTTAAAGTTTGGACTGGCCTGTTGGTCGAGTGGTTAGTGACCCTGACTGCTAAACAGGAGGTCGTGGGTTCGATTCCCATCCAGGACATTTTTTTGTGTGATGAGCATGATCATTTGTTCTGTGTCTGGGTGTTATTTGTCTATAATAATGTATGTATTTAGAAATATATAAGTATGTTTATCAGTTGTCTGGTTGCCATAGCACAGGCTCTGCCTAATTTGGATCGGATGATCGTGTGTGAGTTGTCCGAAGAAAACAAAGACAAAAAGCGCTTGTTTGATAGAAGGTAGGTATATCACGTTCATGTTCCTGCAATATGTAGAGCTAAGACATGGACAGCTTAAAAAATGGAAAAAGACTTCTTAAAGAACAGGCAACGTACCCGTGGTCCTACCCGGGTACTACATGTCCATGTTGCCGATTTGTGGTGTAGAAGTAGCAATTGTAGCGAACATGGGGAAGGAAGTGGCTTACTTTTAGTACAGTAGTTACACCAGTAAAATAATACCACCCTATCACACCTTAGGAGGATGGCCTCATACGGTAGAGGTCTGTCCTGCTATACGGTGGAGGTCTACCCTACTTGGGCGGTGCACCGCCGTGTCCTCGTTGAGGCGATCGGCGACGGCGACCTCTCGCCTCCGGCCCTGGTTCAATCCATGGTCCAGGGCGAGGAGGCCACCAAATCACCACCTTCTGCGAAACAGTAATACTAGCGAAGGTGGAGGCCGGCCGCGTGAGGGAGAGACAAAGCTCACACCCCAGCCACCGCAACAGAAGAAGACGCTCCGGGCATCGCAGGATGATTCCCGGCCACTGTAGGCGCGGGCCTGCGGACGGCGAGCATTTGGTGTCTCACCGTCCGATCAGAACCAGGCCATAGTCGACGGCGCGTTGTGTTCCACACGCGCTTCAAAGAGATGTCAGCATAGTAGACGGGGCCTAACTAAGGCCAGAGCCAGTCAGGGTTGGAAAATTTGTTCGAAGCGAGCAGAAGGAGTCATTTGATGATTTCCCATCGGTAAAGAAAGGGGGATGCCCTCTTTCCTCGGAGAAGGTACGACTAAATCAATACGTAAAACAATATCAAACTACAAACAAACTTCACATTATGCCATGTCAAGTTCAATATTTAGACAATTTGTCCAAAACCATTTCCTCCCAAAGCCCTCACCTAGGTTTCCTCATATACTGATATTACTAATTATTATAATTTTATATCTGATACTTTTTCTCTGTGTGTACATAGATTGTAAAATAAATAAGAACACAAAATATCATAATTGCAGCAGGTCATATTAACCCCAGTTTACATTTACCTCGCGCGGTGTCAAAACCGCAGCGGAGTACATAAGGCAGATGAGCTGCCACAGTCACACTGTTAATTAAGTCAACAAAATATGTACCTGCAAAAGGCTATGTACTAGGACTTGATTATTAAATCGTCATCACACTGGAAAGTGTCTTATAATCCACATCCTGACTTCACCAACTGCTAGACATATGCCTTTTTTTTTAACACGATTTTATTAGCTTCACCTGTATGTATGTATGTATGTATGTATGTATGTATGTATGTATGTGTGTATGTATGTATGTAACCGACCCTTTTGAGCTCGATTTTGCCCTACTTTGAACGATCAGATTTAGTTCAAACTTTGCACACCTGTCAAGGATTGATGACAATGCAAGAATTCAATTAAAATATCCGATTATCCTAATTAGATTCGCCAGGATTAATTAATTAAAATTAAAAAAATATTCTAACAAAGCAAAACATTATCAATAAATACACACTTTTTTATTTTTCACAAAAACACACATATTCTATTTAAATAACCTTTGACAAAAAAAAAATAGTTTAAAAAAACTAAAAAAACAAGCTTTTATAGAAAAATCCAACTAAAAAACAGAAAATAAAATTTAATAAATTTGATTAAGAATAATGTAAAAAAGAAATGAATGTACATTATTATAAAAAAGCGTGGGGTGCATAGTGTCAATAGTTATAAACATTTTATTGACAGATAATGAGTAGAAGAATCATCACTTTGATAATATCTTCACTTTAAATGCACCCCACGCTTTTTAACAATAATGTACATTTATTTCTTTTTTACATTATTCTTAATCAAATTTATTAAGTTTTGTTTTCTGTTTTTTAGTTGGATTTTTCTATAAAAGCTTGTTTTTTTAGTTTTTTTAAACTATTTTTTTTTTTGTCAAAGGTTATTTTTTAGCTTGATATGCTGGCGTCTGTACTATCTCCGATGACAACAATGATGCCTGCTCATCTTGCCGCCGCACGAAGAACGATGACTTCTTCCATTTTTTTGAACAGCACTATATCACTACCCTTCTTACTGCACTTGCCACTGCCGTACCTTGTAAGCGTTTCCATACAAATAGCTAGTCAGAATGTCTTGTAAGTCACTTGCTGCCAAAGTTTTTTGTCATCAGCAAAAAATATCCTTTTGACTGTATCACCGCCATAATTCTAGTTGAAAATTACAGGAAGTTGCTGAACACTCTTCTTTTTTGCTGAAATTAGCAGTACAACATTTCCCAACTCCATTCCCAACAGTATTTCAACACAGCCATAACAGATCCTCCATCATACACAATGCAAAAACAAGAAACACCCCATTCGTACCCGCTTTCATTTCTCAGAAAGAAATTTCAAAAAAGCTTCGCGAAACTGCGAGAAAAATTAATCAGCATCAATCAAAATGTTCACCTCTGTACAGGAGGACCATTTATTTACCACAGTAAGGACCATAACAATAAGTCATCTGAGGGTTTCACTTAAAGGGGCGTGGCCACCGAGAGTCGTGACGTCACCATAATGGACAGTTGCGAATTTATAGAGAGATAGATTTATCGCGAGCGTGCATCGCTGCCACGTGGGTGGGCTGCGGTCTGGGCTAACTACTGGTTCTCGAATGTAGTTTGTAAGCGATACATGCATTAAAATTGTGTGAAAATTTAATGCATGTATCGAATGAAAAATTGAATGTTATTTAAATAAAAAAGCCCTACTAAAAGAAACGTTAATAATTAAGATACCTTGTTGTCTCTTAGAATAGCCGAAGACAATATGTACACGATTATGTACGCGATTCAGCGGAGTGACGTAAATGAACAACGCCATCTATCGAGATATTAGGAACTAAAATATTCAAAAGTATTAACTTAAAACGTAAGATTGTACAGCATGTTTCTAGGCATCACAAAAATGTGTCTTCGTTAGACCTAGTCGAGAATGAAAAACAAAACGGTTCACTATTAGTTCACCCTTTATAGTTTTTCCGACTTCAATATCCAAATGTAAAAATCCTATGCTTTGGCGGACTTGCATAATTTATAAGTTAAGGCATGGAAATTATATAAATTACGTAAAATAATCTACCATTATCAAGATTAAATAGTGAAATCATGTCGAAAAGGGAACAAAACTACGAAATTCATGTTGCTGTGTAACTCGATTAAGATTTAAGTTATGTGTCCGGTAAATATTTAAATAGACGGTAGTCACGCATTACAGGGGAAAGGGAACTAAAATACCCTTAAAATTTTGTATTAGCCCGTCAACTGATAGGCACTAAACTGGCCAAAAGACATGGTAGCAAATATTTTTTTTAACCGTCTTTAAAAAAAGGAGAAGGTTCTCAATTCGGTTGTAAATTTTTTATGTTTGTTTCCTCATAATTCCGCCATTCATGAACCGTATAGAAAAAATCTTTTTTCGTGTGAAAGGATATACGTTCCAATTGAACCCACAGAAATTTCATCAAAATCGGTAAAGTAGTTTGGTTTTTAAATCAAAATAGCTGAAGAAAATATAAAAATATCATCGAAATAAACAAAATTGCGTGTTTTGCTTTCCTATGGTGTTGTCAAGTGTGGGGTACCACTAAAAAGAGAAAAAAAAATACAAGACAACAAAAAATTAAATTTTATGCTTTGTAGTTTTTTTTTTGTATTTGGAAGTCGGTTATACATATTTTTGGGAAAAAAATTAGCCTATCTAATGGTGGCAGTATCTTATTATTACTATGGTTAACGACACCCACAAAATTAATGACGCATGCAAATTTCTTCCTATAATAAAAAATCATCAAATGGCCTTTGTCGCATGATACTTATATTTAGCCCAACACGTGTTCCATTCTTCCTTGCTTCTTCAACCGTCACTATAAATCACTTTCATTGTGATAAAACATAAGCATATAGGTACATTATAAGTGTCACAAGTAACCAAAATTACCAATAATTTACCTATGAATATTATTTGTAGTGTAAATGTATGGTTGCGCGCATAAGTTTGCAGCGCGTGTCTTCGAGAGTTTGCGGCATAATTAGCGTTCAATTTAATCAGCGAACTCCGCTGAAGCAGAGTAAATACTGAGATTATTATGCAGGTAAACATTATTGCACACAGTATTTGTAGTATTATAAGCATTTATATATTTTTGCTACTGTATTTAAAAATGGCTTAGTGGCGCTAAATACTGCTTTTGCCAATTCGCAAGTCGGGAACAGTGCCATTAGGAGTCTTTCAGTAGCAGCCCGGGGTTTGAAAAGGCCATCATACCATTAAACAAAAAAGGGAAAATTCCGAAAAATAAAAAGTTGAAAATTAAGGTGAATTTTGGTACTTACAAGTTTTCGCGAAATCTAAATTTGCCCATATCTTTTCATCGTGTTGACTCAGGACCTTGAGTTTTATACACCTAATAGGGAATATAGACCTCAGTATTTGGTATAACTTTCGGTCCACCAGTTCCTGGAAAAATCGGTGGTGACACACGGACAGACGGACAAGAGAGTGATCTTAGAAGGGTCCCTTCATTTACCTTTTGAGAAAAGACCTAGTCAATGAAACTTGACGAGTCAAGGAGAAACATCAGAAAAGAACAGCAAAGGACTACGAAACAATATAATTTTCCACTTACCTCCTTCAAATCAGAAGTCTGGAAGTTGGTGGTGCGGTTTACGTAGATGCTCGCGCACTATGATATCCCCTGGGTACCTACTTGGCTAATCTGCGTTGTGATTGACCACCTTAACCGAAACTCGTCGACAAGGATATTTTATTTTATTTGCAATGCCTCCTAATTAAACCTTTCAACTCTAAAACCAATCACGATTTGCAAAAACGAACATACAACGTACACTTGATTATATTTTTCAAAGAAGCTTTCATTACCTGTTCAAGCTGTACAGTAATTCAATCATAATGTTCCTGGTTACAGCAAAATCCAATCGCAACAGTAGTAAGGGTAAATCTAGGTTGAATCTGAACAAAATGCGGGCAGGGAAATTAATTCAAGACTCGGTATCGTATGCCTTTGTATTCCTCTTTTTGCCAACGACAGATAAATTCCTCACGACTTATCTGAAATTAGGTCGAGTGGATTTAATACCGTTTGTACAGGATTCAATGGCAGGATGCCGATGGTAGATTATTTCAATTTAATATTGAAGGTCTGTATTGTAAAGGCCCTGTGAAGTGGCTGGGGAATTCGTGTTCCGTTCGTAAATGTTCGGTAAAGTAACGATGGGAATTACTGTCGAGGTATTGTAGAATTGGGAGTTGAAGGGGTGGCCTGTAATTAAAGGTCACGTTGTGATTTGTGGTCTGTGGCGAATAAGGCAGCAGGGTCTCTTTCAATAAGAGGGAATTTAGTCAGACATTTTGAAAGAAATACATGATATTGTTAAAGATAGGTATATGAGAGATTGAATCTGTTTGTCAAAGCATATTATTATATTATCGATTAGGTACTACAGCCATTTTCCTTGATTATGATAGTCAAAATAATGGGGGATAATGACCCCAAGTATTATATTATAAAGGTATGATGGGATGGTGATGTTGATGAAACAATTTTTTTTTTTAATATTAGCTGTAGTCAGTGTCTTCGATTTACGGCCGGTCTCAATAACGTATCTACCTTTGACCAACTGTCAAATTAGCTACCAACAGTAGCTGAAACGTCATGTTTGCCTTTTGAACATGACGTTTCAGGGGTGCTTCTCTCTTAGCCCAAGGTCCGTAGTTTCGAGCTTAGTTGCGGGCGTATACTAGTCCGTATCACCTAACCACTAAGAATAAATGACAACTGTCAAATCGTGTTGTCATTCATTCTTAGTTCGGGTTCGGAACTAATCGTAAGTCCGTGGGTGATACGGAGTAGAATACGCCCGCAACTAAGCCCGGCCGTTAATAAACAAATAAGTAATTGTACCTTCATTTCTACAATTAAATGTTAATATTGTGGTTGTCTGTAAGTGTTGCAGCACTAGAATAATGTATTAATAATGTAATGATAATCTTACAGTGTATGTAATGTTGACGAACCTAATCAAGAAATCAATAAATAAATAAATACAATTCAATTTCTATTTTCCACAGCCTTTACTCATTTTCCAAAACAAAATAAAACACCAAAGACTCGATAATCACTTTTCCATAAGATACTTTAACATGCGGGCATGATTATAACATTATGATAATTAAAACATCGTTAACAAGAGAAATAACGGCTTCGGTACATCTGCATAAAATTAATAAAATATAATGAATCCTCGAAAGATCTTACACATTGGGGAGGATTATCATAAGCGATATCTGAATTGCTTAATTTAAAATGAGGTAGATAGCAGACCTTTTTGGTTTAAAACATAGGAGGGCTGCGGGCGAAATGAGACTCGTATTCATCCAACCTGCAATGTTACAGTTGAATAAATGGATGGAATTTTGAGACTTATAATTGTGAATTGGCCTATAAAAAATCAGTCAAAATGAGTACTGATATTTACTGTCAGAAGCAATAGCCAAAATTGTGGCAGCTGTGATTTGCTTAAATAATTTTCCAGGGCTACTTATTAAAATGTAATATTTCATTACGAGCATATTCTATACACTAGCCACAGATTGCCTACTAACGGCCGGTCTCAATAACGTATCTACCTTTAACTAAATGTCAAATTAGCTTACCAACAGTAGCTGAAACGTCATGTTTGACGTTGGAGTCAAAAATGCAAAATTGACAATTGATTATTTCCGTCCATCCTTGCCTTGCACCACAGCACAGAGGGTCGACCGTTATCGAATACTAAAAATAATATCATCAGCCAATTTGCTAATTATCCCTTCTGGGCAGACCACGGCGACTCCAATTAGTGGATTAAAATTATTGTGAAATAGCATTTTGATACCCCATCGAGCCTCTGGGAGGCCATCTGGTCCTTGCGCTTTCATTTGTTGATTAACTTTGGCAAAATTAATCTTTGCCACTTTCGTTTTGGCTTTACCGACATTAATATGTAATTTTCGTGGCGACGGCTTTTGCAGATAAGTTTGTGTACTGTTATCTTTTTATTCTGTTTTGTTTTGTACCTACCAACGCGCAACGCTTGCTTTCTCTTGTAATTTTCGTTGTTTTTTTATTCTTGGGCCTTTGTTTAAGTATTTTTGCTTGTGCATTGGCAGTGCAGCTTTGGTACAATCATTTTATACTTATCTGTGCTTAGTATTGCGAAGTTCACATTGCAATTTTGAACTCAGTGGGATCGGTTATACTAATCCTATCATTGAT
This sequence comes from Mamestra configurata, assembly GCA_002192655.3. Lineage (NCBI taxonomy): Eukaryota > Metazoa > Arthropoda > Insecta > Lepidoptera > Noctuidae > Mamestra > Mamestra configurata. The sequence goes on along the minus strand of NDFZ01004637.1, from coordinate 83,543 downwards.
TGTCAATTTTAATATCAATACTATTGCATTGAGTTGGTGGCTGAGGAAGCAGTTACTTCGCCAAATTTCTGCATGTCAGTGTGATTAAGGAAGATTCTGTATTCTAGTACTATATTCGTTATGTCACAATCCTAAATACATTTTCAAGAAATTATTGCAAGGCATGCCAAACCGGTACCCAATCTAGTTCCCGGAAAACTTTACAATCTAAATTCAGTCGAATCCCGATTTCTGTAGTCGGTATCGTATCGTCGGCTTCCAAAACGAAGCAGATAGGCAATTAGCTTATCTACGCCATGTCTACACTGTAGCCGAGCCGCTCAACCGCTGGCACCGGCGTAATTAGGCTAGGGACTGAATTGAGAATTTATTGAGCTGAACCTCACTTGTTTTGTGTTTAGGGCCTGCTTTAAAATATCTTTACTTTTCGAGGTTTGTGGATTTTTGAGACATGTGTTTTGGAGGATTGTGGTGCGGTGCAAATATATATATATATATATATATATATNTTAACGGTTTCGTATAAAACCTGGCACACGGTGGCCCATATTCTGGAATAGGAAATAGGACACTTAGTTCTGGGGTAATATTTTACCTTCACAAGGACGATGCTACGGACAGTAGCTATATAGTTAATAATTAATACCACAGGCACAAGTCCACAATGTATGTAAAGTCTATAACGGATCGTAAAATATCTATTCTTTCGTTATAATAAACCAGCACATAGACTTGTTAGAAAATCACCATAATTTATTGTATTTTCGCGTGCAACAAGACAAACCACTAGTATTGCTAAGACTAATGGTTTAGTTTTTGTAAGCACTTTATTTTAGTGTGGCCATTAGTACCTACTGATAAATGAACGAATTACATTATATATAGATATATATATATTTTTGCAAATAGGTAACACATCAATATTTTGTTGTCGTATAGATGAGGTTGGTCAAATTTCAGTAGGTCTAAATGCTCTTCAAGACGACATGAGAATCGTGAAATTACAAGCGGTTATTTTATTTTGGTTTGACTACCGTTGTAGAACAACGAATGGAAATAAGTGTTAAGGTTTTTAATTTATTACTTTTAAAATAATAGCAACAAAACTGGCGCTAGTACACCTTAATTAAATATATTATTTGGCATTCTAGTAACAAACTCATTCTGCATTATTGCACCACAACAAGAATTAGGCCGAACTTCCGAAAAAGGAAAAACAAAACAAGAAATACAGTGTAATACCTCCGATTATCTGAAACCTAGCCTAGTCCCCAGGTGATCGTTGAACGAACGAGTGAACGAATGAGGGGGTGAATGAATGGGCGGGCCGGCTAATGGAGCACGTCAAGACTGCTTTGTACAATAAAACAAAAAGGTACCATTACTAGCTGAGTTCTTATTAATCTTGGACCCTTTCGTTCCAGCTGAGGTAATGGCGAGAATAAATAAAACTACCGTACTACCCACATCGCATGAGAATAATGTGACGTTGATGTAAAGGAGGACGGAGCTGCTGGTGAAGGTCAGGGTTCGGATCGGTGATATGAGTGGATTTTAAAGTGATAACTTCTTATGGGAGGGTAAACCGCTTCGTAACGTAACGCGTAACGGCGCCAGTCTGTCTGGCTTCCCTTTCTCTCACGCATATGGCAGCGATAGGCAGGCTCTTCCTCTCTAGCTGTGGCTAGTTCAACTTAGATTAGTTTAAGTTATAACTTCTGTCGGGCGTCCCGAGTCGCACACGTTTTTTTTTTAATTTATGATATTTGTGGAATACTCTTATTCGATTACCCACGGAAATCCGACTTCCTACTATTCATCTTACAGTTACGTATTAATGTGAAAGCTTCTGAGGATATTGAGTAAGGATGTATGATACCCTTTCTCGCAAAAAGTACTGAACGAATTAACACAATAAATATTTTTTACCCCTGGAGTTCGACTGTCAGAAGGAATTGGGAATATTATCCGACTTTCACTCGGGTGGAGCTGCTGGTAGAAGAAAATATCCTTATTGAGGCTTCTTTGAAACATATCAATCTAGACGCACTGTAATTTACCATCCCTACCTTGTTGCTATTCCACCAATTCGCACGAAACGTTTCCAAACGTCTTTTATAATGCGCACAGCAAAGGAGTGGAACTGTCTGCCTGCAACTGTGTTTCCGAACGCATACAACCCTAATCTTTTCAAAATTAGAGTGAACAGGCTTCTTCTGGGTAAGCTTGATCGATCGTCGACTTTTTCTGTGTCATGTATGACCTAGACTAGAGTCAAGAGCAAACCCATATTAAATAAAATAAAAAATCAACATGCATGCCAGCATGTTTACTTTACTTTACTATTATGAAGTCAATTTGTTTTAACTTATTATAATTTAAACTTAATTTTCCGCGTATAAAATTGTACTTAGCAAAAAATTCAATACACTATCAAATTATAAATCAATTTGCTGAGTGAAAATTGTAATTTCCTGGCCCTAGAACCTAATTTGAAAACTTTGTAGAACATCTAAATAAGCCCTAAATTTGCTTGTCCTAAAAAACTCTTTCCTACTTATTACATCAAATTACTTTGATCAAAATATTTAGTTGGGAACTTCATACCTACTTTTAACATTTAGATATTTAAATTAGATTTTGTCGGACGTTGAATTTAGCAGTCCTACCTTTATAATATCAGCTGTGTAACTGGGGAACTCCATCCGTTGCAGTTTTGCTAGAATTTCCGCACAGTTGTGACTTACGTATTACCTAAATGAGATCTACCAGCGTCAGGCAGCTCCCAGTTATCTGGAATTTTGCTGAACTGGACCTATTTACCGCAGCCGCGGAGCACACAATAAATAGTTGTTATATTTCCTTTTATTAGTAACTATATTATGTGGATCTGTGGGTGCCAAATAAAATATAATAATAGTTTTCTTTTTTTCTATCTAGTTCTGCGAAACCTAACTTGAAAGACAAAATCTCAACGGTTTATAGGAATACTTGTGAAAAGGGCTTTCCCGTGATTTTAGAAGTATAAAACACAACAGTTAAAAGTGAAACTTTATTATTTCTGGGAAGTTGAATGGAATATAACAACACCCTTTCAGATGAAATTGAACAGGGACTTCAAATTTTTTTTTTTGCAAAACCATATTGCTAAACTATTAAAAGTCATCGATAAAAAGTGAAAACCATGACAGGACTTTTTAAGATTCGCTTTTTTATGGCGACGATTGCGGCAACCATATTTTCCGTCTCCTTAATAATAGATAGTATGTTCATCGAAGTCTCGGTGACCACTACTTTTCCAGTGACAGTGACAGTCTTATCGGTTGAAGCTCATGATCCAAAATGTATAATTTATCCTCATCGAGGAGTCCACGTACATTCCATGCCCCTTGCCATTCCGGGTGTTTTGCGCACTTGGATTCGTTGTCTTCTAGAAGCATACTTTTAGTTCCGACAAACTTAGAGCACTGATCGCTATGCGGACCATCAGGCAAACTGAACTTTGAAATCAAACTACAGTATATTGTGTCTATAATATATTGTGAGAACAATAATTCCTTCGAAAACAATTTTGGCGTCTTGTTTGCGTTGTCACGTCGCGTTTGTCTGCGGGAGCCCTAGCATTTTAATGAATAAAATTAAGAAAAAGCTTTCAAGACACTTAAAAAACATTGTTTTACACTAGGAATTTCTCCTGTATCGTGGGTGCGTTTACAAACATAGAAACTCACATACACAAACAGCCAGACCCGGAACAACTATCTGTAGGCCATACAAAAACTTATTCCGTGCGGGAATCGAACCTGCGACACACGGCACCGCAGCCAATCGCTCTACCACTGCGCCAACCTTGTCGTCGATTTATAATATAACTAAATAATTAAATTGAAACACTGCAGCTCACCCTTAAAAACAAACTCGGATGAAAAGACCAATATCCCAACACTACAACAGCGTCCCAATTAAAAAGACACAACCTTAGACGCTACAATTTTGACATACCAATAAACGGACCATGATGGATGATGCTGAACCCAATCAATACCTAGATTCCATCACTCCTTTCTGTACTAATTTGACGTCTCCCTGACAATGACGAATGGTGTACGACTTTTTGGATTTTCCGACAATTTCTTTTCGTTTCAAGGTTGATTCGTGTTTTCGTATACGCGGATTTAGATGTCATATCTACGAATGAAAGATGACATGACTGTGAAGCCGTAGTCTCGAAGGTATAAGCAGAAATCAAAGCTGAAATAGAAATTATCAGCTTTTGTTATGAGTTTAATTCAGTGAACCAGTTACCTACTATTTATTTCATACTAGTTGCCGTACGCGGCTCCGCCCGCATGAATGTCGAAAATTATCCTAAGGGAACATACTACTGGGATAAAAAGTATCCTATGTTTTATTCCAGACTATAATCTACCTCTGTGCCCAATTTCATCAAGATTCGTTTCGTGGTTTTTGCGTGAAAGAGTAACAAACATACACACACACACACTCACAAACTTCAGTCACAGTACAGTCAGTTTAGTTTTTTACATAATCTTACACCAATTTTCTTTGAAATACAGCTGTCCCGGACTACAAAAGTGAGAAGCCCATTGACGCGTTGCGTGGTGTAGCGTGAAGCTCAAGACCGTTTGAAATGGGTGAATACTGTGGATTTCCTCTGCAACACTAGGGGCCATTATTATTTATTATTACTAACCCGTACTGTCCCACTGCTGGGCAAAGGCCCCTGTGTGTTGTGCCCCTTCCTTCCAATTCGTAGGCAAGACATCCAGGTCGTCCCGCCATCTTTGATCGGAGCGCTGTTACAGGGCTCCAATCCTGTATTTTACGGGCCCACAGCTTGTCCATGGCATGCGGCAGACATGTCCTGCCCACAATGTTTTTATATAGTAAGTCAGTCGTAACAACGGCCTTCCTCCAGTCCTCCCACCTCATGCGAGCCTATGCTTCCTACTTCCAGTTTTTGACCAAATCTATCTAGTTCTACCGCAACCCCGTCTCACTTTCTCAGCATGCCAGTTCATGCCCTGCCTAGTTTCACTGATACTGGGCAGCATTTTGAGCCACATTAGTTATTTCGAACTAAGTACAGATAGCTCCAAAGTTTACATTCCTGCATGTCCCAAATTAATCACATCGTCAACACATCACATAATAATCATTCACGATACCTGATAGTCGCGAACACAATCGCTAATCTAATCACAGTTTATGACTATACAAACATGGATGCCATAAAATCACTATTAATTACATTTGGGGTTGTCACAGGAAAATAGCTCTTACTCACACATTGTTTTGTTGGTCTGTTTATAATGATAAACTTGTTTTGTTGATACATTTTGGTTAAAGGCGTTAATTTTTTAACAATAATAATAAGTAACTACTACTGGAATGAATAAAAAGTCGATCAATTATTTTAGCTGTCCACAACCACGTTTTATTTAATTGAAGTCGAACATACAGCTCTTCTGCAGTAAATATACTGAAAAACGTATAAGTAAAGTCCACTACATTAAAAAAAAATTGTCCTCGGTTAAAACTCAAACTAAATGGCTTGTTTTTAAAAGAAATACAGCATGATCTACAAATCAAAGTCGGGTTGACCCACAACTGGTAAGTTGTGACAGTAAATAATTAAGTTTACAAAAACTTTAGAGCCATGTAAATACACTGAAAATGTAAGTAAGGCCATTACATTTTTAAAAATTGTCTTTTGTTAAAACTGAAACTAAATGGCTTGTTTTTAGAAGAAATAGAGCTTGATCTACAAATCTAAGTCGGGCTGTCCCACAACTGGTACGTTGTAACAATAAATAATTAAGTTTCCAAAAACTTCAGAGCCATGTAAGAGCAAAATACCAAAACATGGCACACCAAAACGAATACTTAATCTAAATTTACTCGGCCGCAAACGAAAACACACTACGTTTATTTATCCCACTTTGCCCGCTTAATTTCGAGCGTTCACTGTTTATTTGTCAAAGCGTCGCACTAATGTTTCCGTCACATAGATCGATATATGATTAGCCATATCCTGTTATTTAAGGTCTGGGGCCTTCCTCGATTGTTCCGATATAATTAAATGCTCATACTGTTTGCTGTGTCCGTTTAGGCTGAATTTTGGTTTTGTTGAAAATATTTAGGGTTTGCTTAGAAATTTATTAACTATAATAACGTAAGTTTTTTCTTTGCGGCTAAGTAATAACAGCCTCACGGATGGATCGTCGAGGTTAAGCGACTCTTGCCGAGGTTGATAAGTGGATGGGTGACCATCCATTAGTTACCGATACTCTTCCGTGCCTCGGAAAGCACTTTAAGCCGTTGGTTCCGGCTGCCATTTGTAGATCTTTGACTGATAGTTAAAGCAAAATCTGACACAAGTCTTGCTAAAGAGTTAGCCAGTTACTGGGTTGTGGCGGTCAGAGAGACAGTGGTTCCAATAGCCGGAAAACAATGCTTGCTTAATGGTATGGTCTACGATAACGAAACGATGATTTATTTATTTATTTATTGCGACGAACTACCAACAAAATCCTGCATCGCGCAAGCAAAATTCTCCGTACGATTTGAACGTATACAACAGTCTGAATATCAACTATCGGGCAGTTGCCCACCAGACACAATAACCTTCTGGTTGGAGGATCCTCCCATTTCAGTGGAGGTATGCGTGACTTTACTCTTAGTTCCGCATACCTCTATAAAATGTTACAAAGGTAGATGGGACCCTGAAGACGGTTATAGGCTATTAAAAAAATCTATATCAAAGCGAGCGAAGCCGCGACTCTAACCAAATATCATAATAACAACAATAACATTCCAAAATGATCTTCACCGTTAAGCTGAAAGTCATCTAATTTGCAGCAAATTGTATCATTTCATTGTGTGACGTCATAATGTCGCTCATGGTGTGTTGTCATTTGGAACCCAAACAACATAACGTAAGCCTCTCAATTTAGGCTGAGCAGGTGTTACTACAAGGAGATTCAATTATAATGTTGATACAGATATTACGAGTCTTTAGTAATGAAAATACGTGTACAATCATCAGCCTGACAACTTGAACTCAATAAAATTCGGACACCCCTTTTAAATCATTTCAGATGGACAGTCTTTTTGCGTTCAGTACCTACTTTAATCGAACGTTGAACGTAGTTTATTGCTGAGACACTTAGGTCTAATCCGTATGGTGAAGAAGTCATATGTTTATTCGTTGTTTTATCGTTATGAGGTCTTCACATAGAAATATCGACCGATTCTTTTAAGAAATCTTTTCAGCCATTAGCCATTCTGAGAATCAATACCAAGTCAAGAGTATTCATTATCTTCTTCCTGTCTTTTCACGTTCTGAGTCTTCGAAACACGTCTTCTATTTTCGTCTGTCAAACGTCATGCTAGTTTTCAACACATTTTCTCGAAAAAATGCATTTACGAAGCCTGTATACATTGTTCGAAGGTTAAAAATTACGAACCATACAATGGAACGTGCGGTAAAATAGGTACTCTCATTTAAGTACCTATTTCACCGCATTCTTCGTTGTGCGTATTCTTTACGGTTTTTTTTAAATTACAGTAAAAGATATAAGAATTCTACCAAGGAGCTTCACATTACTAGAAAAAATAAGCTGAATGATCAATCCTCCTTGAAAGCGCTTTTGCTCAGTACGTTTGTCTCATTTTAATACTAAAGAGAACACGAGGCGAAATATGTAGTTCTAATTTTTAACATGCGCAAGCGGCGCCATTTGAAAATTCGCGCTATTTTCATATAAGGAACGTCAAAGATTGTTGCGACTTTTCGACTGATATCTAAAAACTAAAAGTTTGTTTCATTACCTATAATGTACTGTTTTCTCTCAAATGTGTTGAAAAACATTGTATGGCACATGTGCGGAAATTGGTTTTTACAAACTCGTAACTATAGACATTCGTCTACTCCTTTGTAAAAACCCAACTTAGCGCACTAGTATCATAAATAACTAATACTCATACAACTTAAGGATATTTCCCATCATAAGCACACGAAATAGTCCAACATCAACTAATCCAATAGCAGAATGTCTACAAGAACTATTTAATAAACTCGAGTCTTGGCCGTCTAGTTTTTCCGAATGGGATACTACATCCGGCTTCCGAGCTCCGCTTGTACCGGAAGTTTGTCCGGGCCAGAGGAGGCGGGGAGTGGAGATATCCGGTGACGTCACACTGCCCTTGGCTGCGGCAAAGCCTTCGATTTTTATTATATTTGGTGTTAAGTTTCTTTGTTAATGGATTGTGTTTGATAAATTGTTGGGGCGCGTTTAGTCCTGTTTTAATGTTGTTATTGAAAAGATCGCCCATTGTCCACCACCCTACTAGTTTTTCCCATTGTAATTTGTTATGGTGTACGATAAAGAGTATTTCAATTATATTTTATTGTGCTCACTTTTAGAAAACTTGCTTGTTTATTTTCTATTGGAACATTCTAAAAATGTAATGTTTTTACTTCTTTTAGGACTTTCAGATTGATACTCACTATGGACCAGCAATTTAATTCACATTATTTTTTTACGCAATTTACTTTAATTTTTAGGGTTCGGGTTAGACTCTATTACTTAGACTTCGCTGTCCGTCTGTCTGTCTGTCACCAGGCTGTATCTCATGAACCGTGATAGTTAGACATTTGAAATTTTCACAGATGATGTATTTATGTTGCCGCTGTAATAACAAATATTAAAAAACAGAATTAAATAAATATTTAAGGGCAAAAAAATCAAGTTTGTTGTATGGGAGCCCATACAACAAACTTGATTTTTTTGCCGTTTTTATAGATAAATGGTACGGAACCCTTCATGCGCGAGTCCGACTCGCACTTGGCTGGATTTTTTATATGACGTCACAAAATGTGGTCAGCCCTAGGTAATTTTTTCTGTACTCAAATAATTTTAAACTGGTGAATACATTCGACTGTTTGATAATATTTTCATTAAAACTTTTCAAACCACCATTTCTATTCGTCAGGTAAAAGTTATCAGACTATTGAAAAATTTGCCCTAAGTTTAACCTTAACCTAATTAAAATACAACAAATAACCTACCAGTTCCTGTAAACATCATCAAAATGTAATGAAAACAGACCCCTGATCTACTCTCCAACTCAACAGTCATTAAAAACAAAACTACTGGAGTAAGTCGCGTCTCAACTAAGCAAAATCCTCGTTGGACGCTCTCAGAAGTTCTCTGTAGTAATTGGAAACGTATTGGTTGGAAGCAGCCGGGGCATAGTATAGAGAGGTGCAGTAGGTCAACTTCTTACAAGGAGCGAATACAAGTGCACGCGCCCTGAAGTGTACGCAAATTTATCGAGCTCAAATGCCTCTTCGTCTGCACTCCTGCTTAATATAATATAATAATAATAATAATATATCCTGGGACAACTCACACACGGTCATCCGATCCCAAACTAGGCAGAGCCTGTACTATGGCAACCAGACAACTGATAAACATACTTATATATTTCTAAATACATACATATTATACACAAATTATGCTCATCACACAAAGATTTGTCCTGGGTGGAAATCGAACCCACGACCTCCGGTTAAGCAGTCAGGGTCACTAACCACTCGACCAACCAGCATAGTAAGGAGACAGTGATTTCAGTCACTAAAGATGTGTCACTTGTCGTCGTACTGAAGAACACAGAATTTGAGATTATGTTTCCAGAAGAATGGAAGACGATACTCTCAGAATGTATGAAATTTTGTGAGGTGAATGTTGAAATGACTACATAACTCTATCTTACGGTTTCTTTAATTGTGTTTAAATAGTGTAATTGGTTTCAGCCGTTCTGTTTAAATCAAATAAACCTTAAAACCAACAGCACTATTCTTTTTTCACAACGGAATCATGATGGCAAATGCGCCTCATAGTAGGGCCCCGTTTTTTGGATGGGAAATCATCACATGAATTCGCCTGCTCTGGGCCTTGCCACGATTGTGTCTTGCCCAACAGTAGGAACTCTGGTTTATGCATTTAAAGCTATTTAAGCAGCTACACGACGACACAAAACGAGTTGTTTATTTGTTGAATTTCATAATTACGCGGCTCATTTTGCACGGCTGAAAGTATGTACGTTCATTTTGTCAAACGTATGTCAGTCGCGAGTGCGCTTGCACTCGCTAATAATAATCTAATAATCTAATATCTTGGGACAACTCACACACGGTCATCCGATCCCAAACTAGGCAGAGCCTGTGCTATGGCAACCAGACAACTGATAAACATACTTATATATTTCTAAATAAATACATATTATAGACAAATTACACCCAGACACAGAACAAATGTTGTGTATGTACGTGAAGCATGTCTACGTGTGCTTGCGTCATAAGGAGCAGGAAATCATCAAATGACTTCTTCCGCTCTGGGTGGAGTGGAAGGGTTGTGAGACTCTTATTGACTAAAACTCATCCGTGTGCCTTCTAAAGCCCTTTGCGTTCCAGGCAGAAGAATTGTTTATAATATTGTTTTGTTTGAATTCAATGTAGGTACATTTCGAAACAACAAAAAATATGAATAAATATGATTAAAATCGACCTTTTCATTTGCATTAGTTGAATTTCAGTCAGTTTCTGTTTTTAAATTTAAAACTACCTACTGGATTTATATTAACTTTGATCGTGATTCAATATTTTGAGCACTTATGCTCGGTGATTCTTTCGAACAAATTCCGCAACGTAAGGAGTAGGCCTCTTGCGGAATTTGTTCGAAAAAGTCACCGCGGCCCTGGAGCGCATAGGGCTTTAGAAGGAACACGGATGGGTTTTGGTCAGTAAGAGTCTGACACGCCTTTCCGCTCCACCCAGAGCGGAAGAAGTCATTTGATGATTTCCCACCTTTAAAAAAAAAAAAAAGGAGTAGGCCTACTGAACCTCTTTACTCCACGTCCATGCTTCGCATTTTGTACGTCTGGGAATCAATAAATCTCGTATTCAGTTCACCTATGTAAGTTTGGCTGCGTGTCAGTTTGTCTGTAATTGTGTGTTGTCTTCCTACAACTTTGTTATTAGTCTGAACGGGTCCACTGAAGTTATCGTGTACTACTTATACTTATTCACCAATCTGCCGATGGTGTCCTTAGGGATGTATGTAAATTAGTGTAGCTTAGTATGTAATCTATTTTTGAATTGGGGGTCAAATCATGGTACTTCTCTGAATTTAATTTATATTATTAAGTGAGTTGCTTTCGAGTTTAAGACTTTCACAAAATTCTTTGTCGGTAAGGTGCATCTATCTTCTCACTATATGAACAAAAAAATGCACCTGTAAGTGTTTGCACATCCAAGGTGTAGCGGCCAGGCTCCGTGCCCCGAAGACCGCAGCTGTAGTGGTTACACTACAGCCGGACGCGGTGAAAAGGGGTGTGACGTACGGCGACGTGCTCTCCAAGGCGAAGGAGGCGGTGAACCTTGGGGAGCTAGGCATCGTCGGGGGCCTCCGGCTAAGGGTTACCATGACTGGGGCCCGTATGCTGGAGATCCCCGGGGCAGCCAGCGGCCCGGCCGCCGACGCTCTGGCCGAAAGGCTAAGGGCGTCGTTGAATGCGGACGATGCCCGAGTGTCCAGGCCCACCAAGTGCATAGACATGCGCATTTTGGGCCTGGATGACTCCGTCACGGAGGAGGAGGTGGTGGCCGCTGTCGTCAGGACGGGGGGTTGCTCTGCCGAGCACGTGAAGGCAGGCATCATACGTCCTGACCACACGGGCATGCGAACTGTTCTGGTGAGCTGCCCCGTGACGGCGGCCAAGAAAATCTCGGAGGGCCGAAGACTCCTGGTGGGCTGGGTTTCTGCGCAGGTCAAACTGCTAGAACCCAGACCTCTGAGGTGCTTCCGCTGTCTAGTGGGCAACCATGCGGGAGCCCTTTGCACCTCGGAGGTTGACCGCAGTGATCTTTGCTTCCGCTGTGGTCAGCCCGGTCACAAGGCCGGCTCGTGTAACGCCACGCTGCACTGTGTTGTATGTGCGGCAGCTGGCAAGCCGGCCGGGCACTGGGCTGGGGGCAAGGCCTGCGTTCCACCCTCCAAGGCCAGGGGCAAGAGAATGCCCTTCGCCACCACTATTCCAGCCGTAGCCACCGCCATTGCCACCGCCGCCGTTGCATCCACCGCTGCCGCTGCCACTACGAGTGCCACGGAGGAGCCCTCACAAGGGGCTCAGGAGGAGGCCGAAATGGAATGCTAATAACGGCCCCATTACGCCTCCTCCAGGCGAATATCAATCACTGCGCCGCCGCTCAGCACCTGTTGCTCCAGAGCATGGCGCAGTGGTCGATCAACATCGCCGTGGTCGCTGAGCCGTACTTTGTCCCGCCCAGGGATGACTGGGTGGAGGACCTCAACGGCTCAGTGGCCCTAATTTCGTCGGCCGCCGCCGGTACCCCGTCCCTCGAGAGTGTCAGGAGAGGACAGGGGTGCGTAGCAGCACGGTTTGGGGAGATTGTGGTAGTGGGGGTCTACTTCTCTCCGAACCGATCTCTCGCCGAGTTCCACAACTCCCTTAGGGAGTTGGTAGTCGTCGTCGCCGGGTATCGTTCCCTCCCCGTGCTCGTTCTCGGGGACTTCAATGCCAAGCACTTGGCTTGGGGTTCCCGTTACACGGACACGAGGGGCAGGATGGTGGAGGACTGGGCTCTGGAGACAGGCCTAGTCGTCCTAAACCGGGGTTCTGTCCCCACGTGTGTGCGGATGCAGGGTGAGTCTGTGGTGGACATTTCGTTCGCAAGCCCTGCTCTGTCACCGCGTGTCGTCGACTGGCGCGTCATGGAGGAGGTGGAGACGTATTCGGACCACCGGTACATCCGGTTTGACGTCTCCACCCAGACCTCAACCGCGCCAGTCCGAGAGGCCCCGAGTGGTCCGCGGTGGGCGCTGAAGCAGCTGGACCGGGAGCTTCTCCTGGAAGCCTCGATCGTGCAGGCCTGGGTGTTACCACCGGACAGGCCTGCTGACATCAACGACGAGGCGGAGTGGTTCCGGGAGACCATGTCCGAAATATGTGACGTGGCAATGCCCCGGGTCCGGCCAGGACGCGCCCGCCGCCAGGTGTACTGGTGGTCGCGGGAGCTGGCATCGCTGCGCGAGGCATGCGTTGCTGCACGGCGCCTGTACACCAGGCATCGCAGGCTTCGCATCCGGCCTCCGGATGCGCAGGCCAGGGAGGCGGAGCTGTACGAGGAATACAGAGTGGCGAAGACCGCCCTCCAAGCGGGGATCCTGCGGGCCAGGGATCTGGCTCGTAAGGAGATGCTGGAGTCTCTGAACGGGGACCCGTGGGGACGCCCTTACAAAATGGTGCGGGATAAACTCCGCACCTGGGCCCCCCCGTTGACGCAGAGTCTCCGGCCCCAGCTGGTGGAGGACGTGGTGAGCGCTCTGTTCCCTTCGCGAGGGGAGCATACTCCCCCGCCTATGGCTCCGCCACCTGCGGTGCCCGATGCGGACCACACCGACGACGGTGACGACGATGACAACGCTCCGGAGGTGACTGAGGTAGACCTGAGAGTGGCGGTAAACAGGCTAAAGGCCAAAAATACCGCCCCAGGACCCGACGGCTTACCTGGGAAAGCCTGGGTCCTGGCCTTGGAGGCTCTCGGGCCTCGACTAAGGGGGTTCTTAAGCGCATGCTTGGAGAGAGGCCAGTTCCCACTTCGTTGGAAGACGGGGAAACTGGTCCTCATTAAGAAGCCTGGGCGCCCTGCGGACTCTCCGTCCGCTTACCGGCCCATCGTGCTGCTCGACGAGGTGGGCAAGCTCTTTGAAAGAGTAATTGCAAACCGCCTTGTCGGGCACCTGGTGAGGGTGGGGCCGAATCTGGCGGAGAACCAGTTCGGTTTCCGCACGGGGCGCTCAACGGTGGACGCCATCATGCGCGTGAGAGCCCTCACGACGGGGGATGCGGTGTCCCGGGGCAGGGTCGTCTTGGCGGTGTCTCTTGACATCGCCAATGCCTTTAACTCCCTGCCCTGGAGTTGCATTGGGGAGGCACTCCGGTATCACCGGATGCCAACCTACCTCCGTCGCGTGGTCGAGGCCTATTTGACGGACAGGGCCGTCATCTACCCCGGTCACCGGAGTGAGTGGAACCGGCGAGAGATGTCGTGTGGTGTTCCACAGGGTTCGGTTCTGGGGCCGCTCCTGTGGGACATCGGCTACGACTGGGTGCTGCGTGCTGACCTCCCTAGCGGCGTCAGCGTGATCTGTTACGCTGACGATACGCTAGTTCTGGCACAGGGGAGGTCGCATCAGGCGGCGGCCGACTTGATGACACGCGGGGTCGCGATAGTCGTTGGAAGGATCCGGCAATTGGGTCTCGAGGTGGCCCTGCACAAGTCCGAGGCCATGTGCTTTCATGGTTCTCGGAACAGGCCACCAGCGGGATCCCAACTAACGGTAGGAGGGGTTCACATCGGCGTCGGGTCGACGATCAGGTATCTGGGGCTCGTTCTCGACAGCCGGTGGAACTTCGAGGAGCACTTCCGACGTTTGGCTCCCAGACTGGAGCGGGCCGGGGCTGCCTTCAAGCGGCTCCTGCCCAATCTAGGGGGTCCAAACGCCTCCTGCCGGAGGCTCTATGCGGGGATCGTGCGGTCCATGGCCCTTTATGGGGCCCCAGTGTGGGCACTTACGTTGAAGGGGCGACCTGCCCGCCAGCTCAACGCGTCCCAAAGGGTCATGGCCATCCGGCTGGCCCGGGGATACCGCACGGTCTCCGGCGAGGCGGCGAGCCTCCTTGCCGGATTACCGCCATGGGATCTGGAGGCGAGAGCCCTCGCGCACGTTTACGCGTGGCGCTTGGAGGCGCTTCGCCGGGGCGAAACTCCGCTGCCACGGCAAATTGCTACGCGGCGGACGGAGCTCCGGCAGGATACCATGGCGATATGGAAACGGCGACTGTCGCAACCCAGCGCTGGGCACGCCACAATTGCGGCGATAAGACCCCTCTTTGAGGAGTGGCTGGAGAGGCGCTACGGCGTCCTCACCTTCCGCCTGACGCAGGTACTTACCGGACACGGCTGTTTCGGGAGGTACCTGTTTCGGATTAAGCGGGAGGACACGCCCGGGTGTCAGCACTGTGAGGATCGCCCGGAGGACACGGTGGAGCATACGGTGGAGGTCTGCCCTGCTTGGGCTGAGCACCGCCGTGTCCTCGTCGAGGCGATCGGCGGCGGCAACCTCTCGCGTCCGGCCCTGGTTGAATCCATGGTCCGGAGCGAGGAGGCTTGGGAAGCGGTCACCTCCTTCTGCGAAGCAGTAATGCTAGCGAAGGAGGAGGCGGGCCGCGCGAGGGAAAGGCAAGGCCTTCGCCCCAACCGCCGCTACAGGAGAAGACGCCCCGGGCGTCGGGAGTCGCAGGGCGATCCCCGGCCACCGTAGGCGCGGGCCTGCGGACGGCGAGCGTTGGGTGGCTCGCTGTCCGATCACCACCAGGCCCGGGTCGATGGCGCGTTGTGTTTCACGCGCGCCTCAAAGAGATGTCAGCATAGAAGACGGGGCCCGCTAGGGCCAGAGCCTGCCAGGGTTGCGGAATTTGTTCGAAAGAGTCACCGCGGCCCTGGAACGCAAAGGGCTTTAGAAGGAACACGGATGGGTTTTAGTCAGTAAGAGTCTGACACGCCCTTCCGCTCCACCCAGAGCGGAAGAAGTCATTTGATGATTTCCCATCGTTAAAAAAAAAAAAAAAAAAAAAAAAAAAGTGTTTGCACATTTTTTTTTCCTTAGCCTATTGTGTCTCACTGCTGGGCAAAATCCTCCCCCATATCCTTCCAGACATTCTTTTCTGGCGCCACCTCGAACCAGCCTTCGCGGTGTGCATCCAAATCATCTCGCCACCGTTTTCTGGGCCGGCCACGGCGACGAAGTACATCTTCTGGCACCCATTGCGTGGAGACTTTTGCCCAGCGGTTACTATGCATGCGGCTGGTGTGACCCGCCCAGTCCCATTTCAACCTGGCAGCTTTCTTGCCAACGTCAATGATACCTACCTGTTTTGCACATATTATTTGAAAACTATTTTGAAAAGATCTGATAGTATATATCTGCTTTTCTACAGTTACATAAGAAAACAAGTACCACATTAAAACTAAACAATGTTTTATCGTGCTTAAAATCTGTTCAGCAAAACAAAAACAACCAAAACTAAGGTAAACCCTCGACCCGTAAACAGAATCCCACAAGTTCAATATTTGAAACTTTTTGCAACGAATATGCAAAAGAGCACACGACAGGTAACCGACAGAAACTTGTCCAAACTCGTTCTAGGCTTTCATTCAACTCGTTACCTGATGTTATACGTTTCTGGGACACATGAGGAACGAGGTTCACTGGGAGTTTAGGTCAAGTTGTGTTTTATGTGGGTGGATAGATTTTGTTAGTATATATTATGCTGGGAGTCTGCAAATTTCTCATTTTATTATGATCTTCAAGGAACCTGAAATTCGTCTTTCTAGATTTTTTTCTTTCAAAGGAATTTGAAAGAGATTTTCAGCTTATTAGGGTTGTTGTTTCAAAAAAGTCAATAATTTTTTTAAAGGAAATCGTAATAATATCGTAATCAATAATACCTAATGGATCCTTTTGCTGTCCTTTACATAATAATTTATAGGAAAAAAACTTGGCAAAATGAAATGTCCTGGTGCAAATCTGCAGGCCTTGTTATATTTTTCAACTAGTTGCCGCCCGCGGCTCCGCCCGCGTAATTGTCGAAAATTATCCCAAGGGAACATATTCCCGGGATAAATTATCCTATGTGTTATTTCAGACTATAATCTAGCACTGTGCCAAATTTCATCAAAATCCATTCAGTCGTTTTTGCGTGAAAGAGTAACAAACATTCATCCATCCATTCATACTTACAAACTTTCGTGTTTATAATATTAGTAGGTTAGGCAACCAAAAAATGTAACAAGACTCAAACAATCTACTATTCCTAGTTAATAATAACCGAAAATGGGTTAACCCAACTGTACTTACTAATACGGTACAACACTTCCCAAAGAACTTCCTCAACAAAGACTTGCACAACTCCCCACGTCCCCAAGGACCAACGAGGAGAGTATTTAACCAAAAAACCCAATGCTTTATTTAAGTCAGGTCCACATCCCAGCCCCAATCATAAGGGTTCCGTGGAACAAACTCCGTGCTTCTAATTAATCCAAGTGTGTCCCTCGCGACCGCAAATTGGTTCCGTAGCAAGCCCAAGTTTTTCCATTTGAAATTGTAAGATAGTGGCCACGCTAATTTTCTTTTGATTGCCCCTTCCTTTCTTGTGGGATGTTTTCTGAAGTTTTTATTAGTGAATCCTTTTAAGAGTGGATTGGTGAATTGTAATGGAGATCGATGAGTTTTGTAAGGCATGTGATAATGTATTGATTTGGAAGTTAAAAAGTAGAAGTAGTGCCTATCATTTATTTTTTTATTTCTATGTAGGTACCGTGCGTGTTTCATGTAAGTGCTAAATAAATATTATTCGTTCTTTATTTACTGATATTTTCAACATTACCAGAGGTCGGAATTAGGTAGAGTTATTTTTGTACTTACACTGATTTCATACAGCGAAAGAATAAAGTGGATATGCCTCAATTCCCGAGATTTATTAAATAAAAAAGTTATTTACTTTTACACAATTTAAACCACTGCACGCGCGACGTTGCCAAATTTACATCAACGACATCGGATGTCCGAAGTTGCAAAATTCCAACGCGCGATGTTGTTTACGTACATTTGTAGTTCGCACACAGCTCGTGAGAACAAAAGAAAAAATAAAATTATTTATTTCTAGTGTTGGCCACACGGGATTGCTATTAGAAATCCCGGGAAGATCCATATTAATATCAACATTTCGATGCAAGTACATTAATAACTCTACCTAATTCTGACCTCTGAACATTACATGTTGAACCCTTCTCTTTACATTTAGTACAAACGTAAGAAGAAGTTTCCATGCTCTTTTTCAACATCTCTAATAAAAAACTGCTATTCCTAAATCAAGATTATATGTCCTTGAAACTTAAGTACCTATTAAATTTTCAAGGACACACATTGCTGTAATGAAAACATAACAAAAAGACAGACAAAAATTCGCACTTATACATGTTAGTATGGATTACAGCAGTCATAAATTGTCGCTTTTAAAACCACAATAACTCCACATTTGGATCACTTTATCTATACTAATAATAGGTTTTTTTTAAAAATTGCGCATGTTTGGATGGGTATCCACCCATCCAAACATGCTAACTGGATGTTTGTTACTCAATTACGTCAGAACGGCTGAACGGATCTAGATAAAATTTGGAACAGAGGTAGATATTGTCTGGAATAACACATAGGATAATTTTATCCTGGGAGCATGTTCCCTTGGGGTAATAAATATCACCCGACCTTTAATATCACTTAAAACGAAAGGTCAGACTTAAACACCATTTCATTTTAAAAAAGTAAACGAACAAAAACCTTAACTTAACTTTAAAAGCCTCTTTACAATATCCCCTGAAGCTACAAACTCCTCATCTCGGCGAGCTATCAGGTGTGAATCGCGGCTCATATTATCATA
Source organism: Mamestra configurata (assembly GCA_002192655.3). NCBI lineage: Eukaryota > Metazoa > Arthropoda > Insecta > Lepidoptera > Noctuidae > Mamestra > Mamestra configurata. Next base: position 64,931 of record NDFZ01004637.1, on the reverse strand, counting down.
ACTGCTGCATGTAATGCTGCGCAATTTGTGCTCAAGTGCGCTTGCGCCGGCTATAAATATTATAAGAAGCGTAAACTTTGAGTAAATGTGATGATCAGGGGCTGGGGAACAGGAAAACTTGTCTTGGTTTTATTAGACAGTGGTTTTTGTTACTATAACAGTTTTATTATGTTACAAGCCGATGGGATTTCCGTTTAGTAATAAAGGCTCCGGTTACTCATTCCGACGTACCAATTCCTAGAAAAAATACAAAATTCAATAAAAAATAGAGACCTCAGTATCTGGTATGAATTTCAACTTGCTAGGTCCTGAGAAAATAGGTGGTGACACACGGACAGACAGACGGACAGACGGACAAGAGAGTGATCTTGTAAGGGTTCCTTTTTTTACCTTTTGAGATACGAAACCCTAAAAATTGCCCAAACCCAAATAATTTAGATTAATTGAGATATTTTTTTCAGTTAGACTACCGTGTAGTATATTAACTTTTGTGCAAAATATCATGATTGCAAGTTGTGCGTTGTCTATCCGTGAATAAATGACTATAATTTTTATTAAAAAGATCTTGAAGTTATCACGGTATTTTTTTTCATTGTATGAGACGTTGAATAGCTTTTTGTCTGTTTATAAAAGGCTGTAACACGTTTAAGCGTGGTTTAGTAATTAAAGACCTCAGGTGGAAACATTCAGTTAGTATCCCATACTGATAATTACTAATTTATCGACTAATATACGCGTGTTAATAACGACGATATGAATCGTAATTGTTCATAATAACAGCAGTTTATAGAAAAAACAGACCTGTGCCGATAAATGTACTACAAACTTTAAATCTATTAACTACAATGTACATAGTTAGTGATAGTGTCAATACCAGTGCTAGCTTACAAGTAGCGAATTATTAAGTTTTATGTTTTTACGTGTTACCTTTGTTGTATTGTTTTCTTTGTAAGAATACTGACTACTTACATATCTTTGTATAAGTGATAGTTCTTATAACTCAACAGACAGATGTGTTGCTGGGGAGTTTGTTGCGCCACTTCTTCTTCCCAGCTAAAACACTAGGAAGTGGTGACGGGCGGGCGTTTTGGGGGACTGTCTTTATGTAGAACTTTGACGTTCAAAAAGTGCTGGCACTCAGCCTAATTTGAATAAATGACTTTTGAACTTTTGAACATCATGATTTCATTATGAAAAAGGGATAGTGCTATTTGTTTTGTGTAGCTCCGTCTCGCTCTCACAACGGAATCACGACGACATTGGCACGTCATAACCCCATCTTCCGAATAAAGATATTTAGGTGGAAGCGCCAGGGTAGCCTGCGAAATTCAAATTTAGTGTTTTTGCAATTTGCAAGTCAGTGTCAGGCTATACGTTGAACAAAATATGATTCGCGACCGTAACACGTATTTATTTACAGAATTACAATCATTAAAATCATCAATACAACCCTCTAAGTTCATTTAACTCGAATGAATGGTTATTTAAAAAAAAAAGTCATTCAATCGAGTTCATGAATGATTCAACCTGTATTGATTTTAATTATTATAACTCAGTAAAGCCATATTTGTTACGCCAATCGTATTTTTATCAACATACAACTTGACACTAACCTGCAAAATGCAAAAAAACGCATGAACATTTGAAATTCGCAGGCTACCCTGGCGCTTTTACCTTAAAACAGAGCATTTATAAATACGTTTTTTACTCATATTCAATTCAAAACCGATTCATAGTGGACTTAATTTCGAGATTAAAATGCAAATACCTACCTTACTGTTGACCTGAGTTAAGTTATTATTTTGATAAAAAAGTAGTCTAAGTTACATCAGTGACTAGTTATGAACAATAAATAGTAGCTAAGTTGTTAATAAACGTCCTGTACAGTCGCGTTTGACGTCTAAACTGGTGTGGGAAAACGTTTAAAAAAAAAAACAACGGTTTGCACTCCGGGAGTCCCGGCAGAAGTGAAAACTTAAACATTAACGTTGTGTATTTTTGATATTTTGGAATGGTTAGGGAATAATTTCGCACGAATTGCTTTAATTATCAGTATAAAAGTACTATAATTTATGTGGTAAAATACAATATTAATTTATTGCGCTATCGTACACAAACGTGACAATTTATATTACAATAAAAATTTAACACTTCAGAACTTTCCCTCCGTCTTACGAATTTTCGATCAGGTCACGTGTCCTGACGCGAGTTTAACATTTTTTACCCATCCCAAAAAGTGCACAACGCCGCTAAAGAAGTTTTCACTTCAAAAAATAATACTGTTATTTTTATCATACCTACCTAACAGTTTACCTGATAAAAGCTCTATTATCTCTTATCAATTAATCAGCCTATAACTACTATAGTTGATATTTCTACAAGTTATAAATTAATAAAATAAAATAAAATATTCTTTATTTCGGACAATTTAAATCCATATGGGAAATTATACAAAAAAAGAAAAATAAACTTAATATTAAATGAGTCTGCGAACCAAGGACCTCCACACCACAATGGGGGAGAGATCCTGTCCGCTACAGTCGTCAGGATTTTATTGCGGCTGCCACGCATTCTGCAGATCAGGGATGCCGTTTTTTTGCGAATGACGGCATGAAAGCCATCAGTGTGATATAGTGCGAATATCCCCGATGCACTACGGTGCAATGGTACTATGCAACACTTTAAGATATTGCAGGCCGTTATTATTTCAACAAGATTGCCTTGCACTTAGGGATGTGATCTCTGTAATGATTGGCTTGAGGCGATGCAACGATAGCTGCCATTAAACACATACTATCGGTGAGTTTAAACGAAGCGCTGGCAAAGTGTGATATTGCAATAAAGGTTAAAAATATGATGAGGTGCCGTTGGTTTACTTCATTTTGTGATGGTTAAGAGTGGTTCATTTTAATAAGTCGCTTGCTGTTTCTGTAATAATTATGATGTCGCATAGTTTTTACCCTGCGACCTAGTCCCAGATGAAAACCTTGGAATATTACGCGTATATCCTGAGGATGACTATTTTAGTCGATTGAATATAGAAATGCCGCTCCAAATTCCCGGAATTGAAAGATTACCACAAATAAATATAGAGTGCTTATCAAACTTGATTAAGAAGAGCTCTTGGCAAAATTATAACAGCAGCACACTGGAGGAGGTCAGTGCGTGGATGGGTGACCATCCATCACACACTCCTACGTTCTCCGGAAAGAACGTTAAACTGTTGGTTCCAGCTGTCATTTGTAGATCTTGGACAGTCGTTACGGATATTTAGAGCCCAGAAATCTAACAACAGTCTTGCCAAAAGATACCGTGTTATCCAGTAACTGAGTTGTGACGGTCAGAGAAGCAGTTGCTCCATGGAAAATACCGGTATTTTTTTTTTTAATAATAATGTATCTTGGGACAACTCACACACGGTCATCCGATCCCAAACTAGGCAGAGCCTGTGCTATGGCAACCAGACAACTGATAAACATACTTATATATTTCTAAATACATACATATTATAGACAAATTACACCCAGACACAGAACAAATGATCATGCTCATCACACAAAGATTTGTCCTGTGTGGGAATCGAACCCACGACCTCCGGTTTAGCAGTCAGGGTCACTAACCACTAGACCAACAGGCCAGTCAGTAGCATCCATTTGGACTGGAAGCCGACCCCAGTATAATTCGGAAAAGGCTAGGCAGGTTGCTGTTTAAATTATAAGATGTGCTCTAATCATAAACTAATTGTGTTTTAAATTGAACACATTGATTTCCAGTTAGTCAAATCAAAACAGTAATAAACCAACAACAAGAGTACACTCAAAATCTTACATTACACTACGGAAATAAACCCTCACAATACAGCACAAAATAATGTATGAACCATCATAAAACCACACGTAGGCAGTCACCAATAATCTGACCTAATAATCTTAACAACTCCTTGAAAATACCTCTATAGCAAGCAAAGTGTGGGGTTAAGTCATAGCGCGTACAAAATAACAGTTATTATGCAAATTGGCCGGTCGATTGAGACACAATGGCCGCCGCTACGGTGGTCGATGGTGGCTGAAATATTGCGTTGGCTGTTGTTGGTAGTGTCCTGTGACTTTGCTTGGGTTTAGGCTGAATAGAAAGATAAAAAAGGACCAAAATAATATGAGCACTGAATAAAATGTTAATAAAATAATAGTATTTTTATTCCAACGTTTATATATGTATAGACGTCCTCAAACGCGCGCCCGTCACCACTTCCTAGTGTTTTAGCTGGGAAGAAGAAGTAACGCAAAAATCTCCTCAGGATGACATATTATGTCTATTACATTAGACAAAAAAATATACAATTAAATGCCAAATAATTAACATTAGATAGAATCAGAAAATAGTATGATGTAGGTAATATGTATTTCTATTATCCCACCAATAAATCTTGAAACAAAAGTCCTCAGTTAAAAATATGCAGGTATTTGAAACTTAGTTTTACTTTCTAAGAGGAAGTCATTCATAAGTTTGTTTCAGACATAACTTATCACCAGTGGAGGAAAATATCCCCAAGCAATCCGAACTAACTCATAAATAATAATGAGAGTTTGTGATGTATTCGCAGACGTTTAATCGTTAAAATTTTTTAATGTCAACAATTTTGTCTCAACCTAATTCAAAAATTTACGTAACAAACAAACTATCCCATTTTCTCCTAATATTAGTAACTTTATTTATTTACTGAATTTAATGTTATTACTGGAAAATTGACCTTTACAACTAGACGGAGGTAATATATGGTTTCGGTAATATTACCTCAATTTATAATATGACCTGTTTGAAATATAAGTGACATTTACCGTAGTTAAAGCCTTTTCATGGCTTCCAAATAAGGATAATAAGCATAAGTCGGTATAAGCTTTTAGAATTATACATCTTTATCTCAAGGACATCGTCCTCACATTATATTAAATTAATTTCTGTATACCAAATTTTGTAAAATCATTATTTGAAAAGAGTAACTATGGAGTTTCTTGTCCGTTCTTATCCATAAGAATCTACTTTTCCGAATGGACAGTAGAGTCACTTTATTAATGTTACATTATTATTTTACTGAACTGTAAACGATGACGTTCAAAAGTGCCGTTTAATGGCCTAATTGAAATAAACGTTTTGACTTTGACTTGACTTTGACTTTGGACAGACTAAATATGTCCCTTAATATAACAGATGTTATAGACCGAGTTAGTATTAGTTATCGATCGTCTTGTGTCTACCGTTACAATTCAATTCAATTTAAATAAATAAAAAAAACCAACAAAAGAGTCATGGTTACTTGATAAAATTATCAAGTAACCATGACTCATTTGTTAGTTAAACTTATTCTTTGTTAGTAATTAATATAATTATTTTTTTTTTTATTATTATTTATTTATTTTAGACAACATAGTCCATACATTCACACACACAAACAAAATACTTTAAATATGCTATACGCTAATATTGACTTTGATATCATCATTCCAACCGGAAGACGTCCACTGCTGGACAAAAGCGCCCCAAGCATGTCCACATCGACCGGTCATGACCAAAATAATAAAATCGAAATACTAACGTGGCACCTATGTTATAAAATTAATCTGGTATTTTGTCTTACCCAGACTCAAACTGACTCATAGTCCTCTCCCCAGACAATCGGCAGCTTCCCCTAAACTTACGCACCCGTAACTCACTGTGATCATCTCTTTATACGAGTATCGCTCCAAACGGTGCCAAATCGCCATTTTCTTGCCAAAACGTCGCACATATTTCGGGTACCAGTAAAAGAGTGGTGAATTTCCGTATTCAGAACTGAGAACATTTTCTTAACTTTGAATAACTATAAGTACGCTAAGTAATTGATGCCAGACTATTTAAAGATATATCTGCCTAGCCATTTCTCAACTATATTGGGGTCTGCTTCCAGTCTAGCCGACTGAAGCTGAATACCAGTATTTGCCAACTAGGTGCCAAACTATATATGACACAAATGAATAATAATAGGTAGGTATTCGTAGGCAACACCTGGCAATTAGGACAGCTCCAGAGACAAACATCACAAGCTGTGGGTTGACCACGGTGAGTGTAGGCAGTTAAAAAAAATGCATTATTTTAGCGTACGAAATGATTTATTAATTCCTAAGAATGTTTTTTTGTGAATTTACTGTATGTACCTACTTATTTTGATTAATACTTAGTCTTAAGTTGTGGTGTACAATGTAACACTTACGTTGAAATAAATTATATTCTATTGATGGCCGTTTCAAGAAAAAAGCCCTAAGACTAGCTAAACTCATTTGCCCCACCTGCATGCAAAATATGTGCTTAGTCGTGGAGTTAACATAAAGTACATATAAGTAGAACAGCCTGAGCGATTTTTCACGGCGAGTGGGTCTCAGGATGAATCTGGACAAAAACCAAAGTCATGTACAATGGTCATGTCCCCCCGAGACCCTGTAATCGCAAATGGCGGTACTCTCGAGGTTGCGCAAGAATACGTATAACTAGGCCAAATTATACAGTAGGGGCGACCAAAAGAATACGTTTGGGCTGGGTGGCATTCGGGAAGCTGCGTGGTATCTTTCAATCATAGACCCCACAATCCCTTAAGACCAGGGTCTATAACCAGTGGGGCTTTCTTATTATGAATTATGGAGCCAAAACGTGGACACTTACCATAGGCCTGGTCCACAAATTCCAGGTTGCTCAGCATGCAATTTAGAGAGCAATGCCGAGCATTGCGTTTCTCTGGTGGGTAGAATTCGCAACGAAGTCATTAACTAGAGAACCCTACATAAAGTCACCGACATTGCGCGTAGAATCAGCATGCTGAAGTGGAAGTGGACCGACCATGTCTGAAGACGGTCAGACGGTCAATGGAGCAGACATGTGTTAGAGTGGAGACCGCGTATGGGCAAACGTAGAGTGAGACGCCCTGCGGCATAATGGTTTGATGATTTAAATAAGGTGGCTGGTAGCGGATGGATGCGGACTGCTCAGGACTGGCATGGTTGGCACTCTTTGGGAGAGGCTTACGTTCAGCAGTCGACGGCAATTGGCTGAAATAATGATGATGAATAAAGAAGATAGATTTTATCTAAATGAACCATAGGAAAACTTACTTAATAATGGCTGAAATCATATCAATTAAATAACTATTCCAGTCTGTTTTGTACGTGACTATGAACCTAAAGATAACATGTTCAATTCTGTATAATATATTTTTAAACTTAATTCGTCGATTCATAATCATCTTTTAAAATTCCCAATGCGAAGACGAATGCCTTTTAACTGTGAGAGTGATGGTTTCAGCCCCACTCTGGGGCTGAAACCATCACACTGGCCCCATGTGGAATAAATTCAAAATTATATAAAAAAAAATTAACCGTTCAATTTGATTCCTCCACTCAAACCAACATAAATACTAATACCACTCAAACCAACATAAATACTAATACCTCAAACGGTGCTAAATCCTCCGCTTTTCCTGCCTACCCATCTGCAGGAGCGAAACGCAATAATACCACTTCCATATATTCTGTATCAGCAGTACAGAGATGAAATCCATAGCTCTGCTCATCTGTAACTCATTTCCAATCGGTAGTAAAAAGCGAGCCATGCTTGGAATATGTTAAATATGGAAGCGTGTGTTTGTGTAAACATTTGAGTGGTATAAAAATGTTTTCTTCAAAATATACGAAAAGATTTGAGATTTTTTTAAAACAACGACAAGAGTAGAGTTGCGATTATATAGATTCACATTATTAAGGTACTATCAAATACCATTTAATATGGCTACATTTTATTTTGAGCTAAGCCAGAAGAGGTTTGAAAAGACAAACCACTCGGTCTTGTACGACCTCTGGTAAAGTACTACTATTTGTGTATAACTAGGTACCAATGATTAAAATGAAATAACTCGCAAAACTTTGTTGCCTTGGTTTAGCAATATTTGAATCAGAAGTCAAACGTGGTCATTCTTGTAGTAACAACAGTGATGTAACTTAGTCTAAAATAATTGATTTCTTACTGACTCAAAATAAGATATCAAATAACATATTTTGAATAATCCAGAAAGTACTCTCAAGTCTTTAATTAACTGACTTAACAGATCTATTTTCACATTCAATGTATTGAATTATACCGCAAAAAAACAAGACAAGATAGGTACTCCATTCCACGTTAACACAATCCAAGAAGCACCGCTCACTGGGGGTGCATAAAATAATACTCTTACAATGAAAAGAAAACTGTTCGGATAAATCGAAGGAAAGCAATGAATTTTTATGTACCCATTCGTAATACAAGAGATTTATAGTGGGTGTGCTTGCCCCGGTTCGTATCACCACTCGTGTTTGGTGTTTGTTTTTTGAATTATAATTTTTAGAAGCATTTTAATGTTTTCCAAGACACCTGTAAATCAAAGTCGTAACACAAAAATCGGGTCAAGTGGCTTATGAGCTGTTGTCAAAACAGTCACATCCCTGGTATCGTGCCATTTCAAAGCCGTTATTGGCTGAGACGTCATAGAAACAAATTGGTGCTTGCAATTGCCTTGCAATTATAATACTTAGCAATTTTCTTTTGGTAAAAGAGTTCCTGAAGAAACTCGGGAGAGGCTATGCCCAGGGGGCTAACTTAATAAAGAAATGAGGATGGAAAGGTAGCACGTTTAAAAAAATTAGAAGAACCTTCATTAGTTAGAATGCTGAGTTATTTAAGTATTTTCAACTTTACAGGTTTCGATACACCTGCAACAGTCAGTCCTGTTTACTATCTTTGCTGAAAAAAAGAGAAATATTTTTCGTACAACTTGAACTTTTTGTCATACATCCCATGCAAACAAGAGATAAAACATTTTTTTACATCCTGAAGTACAGGCAGTATACCTACATACCTCTAGATAAAACAAATGAAGTTCTCAACGAAAAAAACAAAACAAAAACAACCTCAAGACGATAATAAAGTTACCTGACATACAAATGTCTTATTTTGTCAAGACAAATCTCCCAAAAAACTCAACTAAGAACTAGTAATCCTGCTCCGAACAATAAAATAGGATACATTATTCAATTCTTTGTACCCCAATTTAGTAAAGAACAGTTCTATAGGGTCCCTAAAAAGAACTTAAAGCAAAAAATGTTGTCCCTCTTGTATTGTTAAGAGCCAAACGTTTAATCTAATCTCATCTAAACTAAGAGGCCGGAGAAGGGCTTGTATTAGAACGAAAACTTACGGGCTGATATTGGGGACGTGTCTGAAAGGAAGCATCGGTTTTAGCATTTTATTTGTTGCGAAAATATTTTCAGTAATACGTTGCCATGCGCTGCTATGCCAGTCCTTGGATCAATATTTTTTTAACCATGTAGTTTGTACTTGAAATTCAAGTTTTTATGAAGTCTCGCAGACAGGAAGTCCTTGTTTTCCACAATTCAGCCTGAAATCATCATCCTGCTTGAATGAAAGTTTCAGGTCGAATTGTGGAAATTTGCCTTTCTAATTGATCTCGCATTGATTGAAGCAGCGTTGTAAGGCCTCCACCAAAATGGATCCTGTTGAAGGTCACTGGATTCCGCTAGATGCGAGATACTGGGCTGATACAGGGAGCTGGGTACAGGACCGGTTGATGTGGCAACACTTGGGGAAAGCTTCAGGCTGAAATGATACAATATGATGATAATAAATTAATTCTCAAGTTCTTAAACAAGTTTTTTTTCAGAAACAGGACTGTTCAAAATATATTTCCGTAGCACCCCAAAACAGATCCCCAGGTGAGTGTTAAGCGAATGAGGTTCCCAAGCTAAGTGTAACGGACAGACGGACAAATGGTTCGCGTCTGCGGCCCGCCCCTTAATTTCCGACCATGCCATCTTTTTCCCAGTATTTTCTTGTTTTCTATTAATGTTTAAGCGTTTGTAAGAGTTTCTCGGCCTTCGTCCTTTAGCTTGGCCTTCGCTTGTGAGCTCATGTTATTGGAAATTGTAAGCCTGTTAGAAGGATGCTTTTTGTAAGCGTATTTATGGCTGTGACCTTCGAGAGCTAACGGAAGGGTATTTTGTAGTGAAGAAATATAAGTGGAAACGTTTACCGTTAAAATGTTTTATGAACTGTGTTATGAAGATGTTTCATCAGAATTTATCTTTAAAATGCTTTGGTCTCTTCTCCTCGGTTTTTCTTAAAAAAACTTACGGATCAATCCAAGTTTGGATTGATCCGTAAGGTTTTTACACAGTTCCAAACTGAAAGACTGGTTTTGACGTTGCACCATAATAAAACTTAAGATATATAAAAATTAAGATGTGTAAAAACTGATGTTGCTTCAAACGTTTTTAAGATTAGTTACTTTTTAGGGTTCTTCTCAAGCGCTCCTAAAACTACTGCCATATAGTATTTCCCTCAAATTCTTCTAACCTTGCAGCCACCTTGTGTAACCCACTTAATTTTACTCCTCGTCTAAACATTAGGCCAGTCCATGCGATCTCGGAGTGGTACATTTATCTTCGCAGCCGGTAGGCCTACGGGCTTAATTTCTATACATCGTAAGAGGGATGGCCCTAATGTCGGTGCCTTATCGTTTCTTTTGTGTTTCGCTTTGCAGTAACTGGTGGGCGCACGCAACCACTGAGGGATAAGGGTTGGTTCCGATAAGGCGACTGATCGTAGGATTTTTTTTGTTTGACTGTCGAGTTCTTGATCGGCGATTATTGTCGTCATTGTTTGTGTTTTTGAGTGTGTCGTTGGTCTTTGTCAAACATAGTCAAAAGTTAAGTTATTTAATGTTTTGTTTTTATTTTGCGGGAGATTGACTTGTTTTTTTTCCGAGTATACATTACCTACGGATACATCAATGTACGTCACGGTCATTTCTTTAGCCAAAAATATAAGTATGCATTCGCATTTTTTTTTTGTATATTATATAAGGACAAATTCCTTAATATCTGTAGTAAGTACAGACTGTAAGATCTATCTTCTTGGAATATTCAGGACTGTGGGTTAACGGGTTGTATCCTATAGGTTTTGATTCCCTTGCGAGCGTCAAATAATGCGCCATAAACGGAGCTTAAACGGCCTTATCTTTAGATTGCGTTGACTTAGAAGGTTTTTTCACTGCTCCAATGGGTAGCTGTTCTGAATACTTGGAGTTAATTTCAGCTTGATTCCTTTACACGTTCCTGAGAAAAAAGTTCTTTTCAGACAGACAGACGGACAACAAAGTGATCCTATAAGGGTTCCGTTTTTGCCGACTGAGGTACGGAACCCTAAAACACCTACATACAACACAAGAAGTAAAAACAGGTCCCTGCTAAAGACTACACGTGCACGGACTAATTACGGTAAAAAAAACAGTATTGACTGAGGGAGCACTACTATTCAATAATTTACCAGAGGATATAAAGAAGTGTGATAGCTTAAACATATTTAAAACAAAACTTAAGAGACATGTATGTACTCTGTAACGTCGCCAACACCCTAGAGTCAAACATTATAGGCCCTATTTAGATCTTAGAACCATCATGTATCTCATTTTAAGTGAACTGTAATTAAGTTCTTAGGAGAATAAAATTCTTTAATACCTAAATATAGATTATATAATTTGTATAGACTCGCGCTTGACCTTTTTCTCATCGTATTGAAAGTAATGGTGTGCTCGATGATGAAACACGTTTGCCTAGAACTAACCTATTCATCTTCTTAACTGAAAGGCCGCCAGGTATCAGCTAACACAACCTCCGTCTGGGAACTCAATTCCTCCGCTGTTCGTAGGAGAGAGCGGGGCCAAACGTGCCGCGGGGAAGTTGTTCCGATGTAATTTAATAATGTACCGGACGTTACTGGCCAAACTAAGATAGTTGCCATCGATGCGCTGCAGCGTTTCGTTTTATGACGAATTTACTTCAATCAATCAATCAATCAATCAATCAATCTTTATTTGTGAACACAGGTATTACAATAAAGGTCTTATGTAAACATTTTAGTCGAGCTCTATGTCCTACCAATAAAATTGGTGTACAAATATATTATTTATTTCTTAGTAATAAGTCTAAATTTATACAATACAAAGTGAAGTTCAAGTAAATAATGTCAATTAAATGTATTATTAATAAAATTATCAATGAATTATAATTTATTTTTTTACTAATGTCATATTTTATCATAGTGTAAATAACGTCAATTAAATGTATTATTAATAAATAACTAATTAATTATAATTCATTTGTACATGCATGTCTATGGTAAATTATATTAAAGGGCTGGTAATGTCATATTTTATCATTTAAAAAATCTTCGATAGAGTAATACGTCTTATCTATTAGAAATAAGTACAATTTACTTTTGAATTTGCGGACATTATCTTCACTCCTTATACATTTTGGTAATTTATTATAGACCTTTGGAGCCATTACAAAAATACTGTTTCTGTATAATGCAGTACTAGATCCGACTGTTTGTAACTGATCACAACGGCGCTGACTAGTTACTAGAGAAAACTTGTGTAATTTTTTTTTCACGAACATAGACGTTTCAAAGATGTACAACGACGGCATAGTAAATTATTTCGTATTTTTAAAAAATGGTTTGCAACTTTCTGTTATCCGTAAATTATACTACTTGATATGATTATCTCTTTTTTTTTCATGAAGCCTATTTCAATCGGAACAACTTCGTCACAGCATTTTTAGCCCCGCTCTCCCCTTCAATTAAAGTATTCCATATAATGTCTGTATTCAATTTGTAAGCGTGGAAGTGTAGCACCAAGAAACAAGTCTTAATAATGATATGTATTCATTAACTTCAACTAGTTATCCCAAGACACTTCGAACATTTATTCCTAAATCACCTCGTTGCAGTGGATGACCACTAAACGGTAAGATGACACCTCCGATTACTATGTAAATACATGCATCTATTAGCGTAATGCTGTCGGCTCCAATTTGCATTAATTAAGAAGTCCTTAAAAAAAAAAATGCCGTATGAGTGGGACTTGAGTGGAGTTTAGTTTAGTTTTCACGAAAAATGTATAATTCAACACACCATTCCATTCCATTACATTATTTTACAACACTTTTTTAACACAACTTATTTAAAAAGTCTTATGTTTGTTTTTTTTTTTTATTTATTTAATATGGGTTTGCTCTTGACTCTAGTCTAGGTCATAGATGACAGAGACAAAGTCGACGATGGAGCGAGCTTACCCAGAAGAAGCCTGTTCACTCTAATTTTGAAGAGATTAGGGTCGTATGCGTTCGGAAACACAGACGCAGGCAGAGAGTTCCACTCCTTTGCTGTGCGCATTATAAAAGACGCATTGTAAATCCTATTGAGTCAAATCAAATCAAAAATCATCTATTCAAATTAGGCTGAGTGCCAGCACTTTTTGAACGTCAAAGTTCTACATACAGACAGTCCCCCAAAACGCGCGCCCGTCACCACTTCGTAGTTTTAGCTGAGCAGAAGAAGTGGCGCAACAAACTCTCCAGCAAAAGTGAGTTGAGTTACAATAAAATCTGTGTACGCCTAAGTTTACTGCTTTTATTATCATCATCAACTTCATCATTGTTGCCCACTACTGGGCATAGGTTTCGCCCGAGTGTAGCGTTATCGACCGGTTATGTGCCTCTCGCATCTAAAGGATTCCCGCGACCTTCATCAGGTCATCAGTCCTCCTTATGAGTTGCCTTCCAACGAGTCTTCCAGACGCGATCACCACTTCAGAACTGCTGCTTTGTTCTGAAAATTTTCCAATTAATCCGGTTTGCTCACGCTTGGCTATAATTCAATAATCAAAGTGTGTGTGATGTTTTCTAATACATACAACTATCACTTTAGTCATGTATTATATTTAAGATTTATTTTATACTAACTTTTGCCTGCGACTTCGTACGCGCGTATCCCATTTTTTCTGTTCCCGTAGGAATTTCGGGACGAATTATACAAACCTTCCTCTTGAATCACTCTATTGCTGAAAACTGCATTAAAATCCGTCGAGTAGTTTAAAAGATCTATAAGCGAACAGACAGCGGAAGCGACTTCATTTTACACTATGTAAACAAGAACTTCATGCCCACTTTATTGTTGTTTAAAACAAAACGTTTTTCGGCAAAATACTTAGAAAAATCTCGCTCCAAAATTAATAATGACAAAGCTCATTATAAAAGCGTCGCATCTTAAAATCGCTCTCTAAAGACCGGCCTCCGAACATAACCGGGGGTGACGCGGCCGCCGCCGGTTTCGCGGGCTAAGTAAACTTCCGCCGGTGCCTACATCCGGCGGATGTGAATTCTCCCATTTGCCGGTAACGGAGAGAACATCCGCAATTATTTTGTATATCGTTTTATACCATTTTACCATTCTACCATTCTCTTTGATATCCGAATTGTGTTGTAATTGAAAATACTTTTTATGTTTGTTGATTGTTTGGAGCGCGGTCATTAGTGGGATATTGCGATCATTTAATGTTTAAATTGCTTCTGTTGTGTGTAGAGCAAAATTGGTGTAATTTGAAAATAATATTTGTCTTTTAAAATAGATTTCAAATTTAAAAAAAAACGATAGTTGGGTATGCACAATACATAATATTGGCAGTTTGTATGAGACATTGACAAGCAACTTGATCATGAGTTTTCATTTCGATACTCTTGAATGATCCGTCATATATGTTTTTCCAGACTATAATCTCTTATCTCTTCAATCTCTATCTTTTCAGCTGTTCTGACTAGTAATTAGTCCTAGACCTACTTGAAATGACTGTTGGGACCAAAGACACCTCCCTACAACGGATAGCACGAACAGATGCTATGAATGTGGTACTAAACTACTAAAGATGCTGGACTCTGTAACGTTACATTACAGGCGAATGCTCTAGGTAACGGAGCACCTTAAGCGTAATATGGATGGCCATCTTAGCAAGCGTGTAGCTGTTTTCAGACACGAGCCCATTAGTAAAGAATCATAACTGACGCTCTGCAAATTATCAACGCATTCAATCGACCGTTCAAAATTTAACACCAAAGTCTATTAAAAACTGTTCAACCCCGTGTGTAACGAATAATGTTTGTAGAACCGTACACCGTACACGGTGACCCGTAAACGCTTCGACCGAACGCAATGGAACTTAATTCGGCCGGTCATCGGGTCCAATAACTGTCGCTCGGTTTCCACGCGATTTAGTCGCTTAGACCATAGAGTAAGTAATAAATTTTTGTAGAAGCGACACTTGTGTACTTTTTTCTATTTTTCTAATAATAATACCAACAAAATCTTATTGTACCGTTTGCAGTCTAACCTGTGGATTATCATGTTAATCAATAAGCCGAATGTCTTTAACAGCTGGACCTACCTTCCCCAGAAGCATCGCTACATTAACCTGTCCAGTGCGGCTTGCGTCATCTAGGGACTGGAAGGAGAAGTGTCGATCGTATCGCGGGTACCTAGATCAGGCAGGCACAGGATTGTCGGGGACTCAGTCGTCCACGCTGCACAGTCCCTGGATTTGTGGTGATGTCCCAGTGCACCCGGATATCGCTGAAGGAGGAGGGAGCCCGGAGGAGGGCAAAGAAGAGAGAGCCCAGAAGTGGGCCACGCTGGATGGATCGCGAACGTCATGCGTAGCAGTTCTCACGGCCCGCCCATCAAAGCGAAAGTACGTGGACAGCGTGGCTTGCGTTAGGCAATTACGTCGCTCAAAAAATAAAAAAACCTATGAGAGGTCTATGTTTAAAAGTGGGCAAAATTAGGCTGGAAGATGATGATCATGTGCGTTTCCCATCTTGTGGCGGACCGACCAACGCTAAGCCTCTATTTATTTGGGGTTTGTGTAGCTTATTTTCTTCTTCTAGACAACTCTTTGTATCGTTATCTCAAAGGCCTTTCTAGCCATTGATTTCTAGTACGACTTTCTTCCAAAACCAAAATAGTGTTGGCAATATTTTTTATGATACAACACTGGCTATGGCGATGACTAAAGCCCCGGTTTTTGAGTTTTTTTGTAAGTCTTCATTTAATGGGTTTATAAGTATGTTTCCCATCTACACATTTTATTCTATGCCTAGTCCCCGTAGCCGCACGGCGGGTTACAACAAATAGCTGGATTTTATTTTAGAAAATTGTTTTAACCCTTTTGTGCCGAGTAATGCAGTGGGTTTTCGGTGCATTAAAATTCTCCACGGGTTATATTTAAGTTTGTTCGGCTGGATAGACGTGGGTACTGGCAGTCATATTTTTAATCATCATTCTATCTTTTGACATGTTAAAAGAAAACGTGTTGGCTCCCAAGAAAGTATTTTTCCCTTGGATGTGCTCCCATGGCTTAAATAAATCGTTACTTTGGGACAATAAGTTGTTTACGGCACTCAGCGATTTTCAAAACATTCTTTCATTAGAATAATTTGGGTCATCGGATCAGCATCTGCTGCCAGGTATTAAAAATCGGACAAATGCGAGTCAGACTCGCGCACCGAGGTTTCCGATCGAGTCTTGATTTTTTGCAAGTATACGGAAATGAATAAACTACAAAGGCACACTCATTACTCTGACAAAAATATAACTTAACTTTGTTGTTGAAAAATTTTTCTCTTATAACATCGATGATGTTACAATTCTTCAATCGAAAATATAAGTATTGTAAACGCAAAATAAAAAAATAATATAACAAAACCACAAATTCACAATTTTCAGACATTTTCCCGTCCTTATACTGTATGATCTATCTTCTTGCCAAATTTCATGACTGTAGGTCAACGGGTCAACGGGTCTTCCCTATAGTAGAAGTTTGATTTTCACTGCTCCAAGGGGTAGCAGATTTGAGTATTTGATATTAATTTCAGCTTAATTCCTGGACGCGTTCCTGAGAAAAAGGGTCTTGACAGACGGACAGCAATGTGATCATATAAGGGTCCACCTGAGGTACGGAACGCTAAAATAAAGCAAACAAACTCTGCTATTATAAATCCTACTAATATTATAAACGCGAAAGTTTGTAAGTATGGATGGATGGATGGATGGATATTTGTTACTCTTTCACGCAAAAACTACTGACTGGATTTTGATGAAATTTGGCACAGTGGTAGATTATAATCTGGAATAACACATAGAATACTTTTTATCCCGGGAATATGGTCCCTTGGGTTTATTTCCGACAATCACGCGGGCGGAGCCGCGGCCGGCAACTAGTTTATAATAATTTTACTCTTCATAAAACATATAAGTTACATTTTAGTTAAGTTTGTTACTAAAGTACATAGCATCCTTGTTGCAAACTAACTGCAATCGCAAAACTGGTACAAAGTACTTTTATAAATATAGGTAGGTATGAAACACCGATCATAACTTTATTTATAACTTGGAAAATTATTGTTCGATTGGTTAGAGCCTGGTTGTTATTTAGCATTCAGCTTATGTCTAGATTTAGGGTGATGGTTTGGTTTGCTACATGATAGATCTCATAAATGATCTTTTATCATAAACACAGTGGAAACTATTTTGTTTTTAGGTAGGTAAGTAGGTAAAAACGGGACCCTATTACTAAGACTCCACTGTATGTCTGTCACCAGGCTATATCTCATGAACCGTGATAGCTACACAGTTGAAATTTTCACAGTTGATGTATTTCTGTTGCCGCTATGACAACAAAGAATAAAAATTAAATAAAATTAATAATAAATACAAGAAACATGTTTTTTTAGGCTTATGATACGGAACCCTTCGTGTGCAAGTCCAACTTGTACTTGGCCAGTTTTTTTCTGATTAATTTCGTTGCGGGATTCAAAAAGTTGAATCATTTCTATGGAACTCGTTGAACTTCATTGCCTCGTAGCTTTCAATAGTTGCAGTAGTTGAGATTAGTGTGAAAGAGTCGTCCCAAAAAGATTATCTTCTATGTATCTAGTATAAAATTTAAAGTAGGTAGCATATTTGTTAACTTGCTTATAAAAATGTCAAGTTGTAAAATCTAGGTTCATCATAATTTTCAACATGCCTAACTGTACACGGTCCCAACAACATAAAGGAGGATATGAAAAGATAGAACTTAGAACTGAATAACCAAATCAGCACAAAATACTCATAAAATAGTATTAATAGGCACCTCCGCCAGTTTGAAATTCCGACCTATATTTAATTTGGCCCTATCAGGAACCGGTATGTTTCCGCGTGATTTGCTCCGCCAGACCCGGATAACCGCACGCCCGGCTAAAACGAATAGCCTAACTTTAGCTGCTCCATTTTATTTTGGAATTCAGTGTATTAGAGTTCCTTTATACTGCTTTCTGGATCAATTAATTACGAGAATACGCACCATAAAATTTAACGATGTTTTTAAATTGACCTGAATGGAATAGTCTAAGGGTGTTCAGTTTTGGTCCTTAAGGTTGTGGGTACCGTATCTGAATTCAGGACCAATTTGTGTTTGATTAAATCAGATTTACGGACGACAATAATAGCTTTACCTGGGTAGTCTTTTATTTGAGAGAAGGACAGAGTGTCTTCACTTTTATTTTTAATTTTAGAATGGTTCTATTCTCTTATACTGAAAATTAACATCAGCCAGTCATAAATCTGTTCCTAGATTATCTTTTACATCGAAACATAATATTGTCACAGAACGGAATTGATGCAAGTGAGGAAATTCGGTCATTGCAGCCGAGGCGGAATAGACGCCCGAGCCTAAGGCATTGCAGTTTCTCGGCTTCATGACGGCCTCCCTTTCATCATCATCATATCAGCCGAAAGACGTCCACTGCTGGAAATAGGCCTCCCCCAAGTGTCGCCACAACAACCAGTCCTGTGTGTCTCGGTGCTGTGCGTATCCATCGGCTATCCGCGATCGGTCCACCTTGTGGGAGGCCTTCCAACGCTGCGTCTTCCGGTACGCGGTCGCCACTCCAGAACTTTTCGGCCCCAACGACCATCTGTTCTGCCCACTGCCACTTCAGTTTGGCAATCCTTCGGGCTATGTCGGTAACCTTAATTCTCTTACGGATATCGTCATTCCTGATTCGATCACGCAAGGAAACTCCGAGCATTGCCCTCTCCATTGCTCTTTGGGTGACTTTAAGCCTTCTGATGAGGCACATTGTGAGCGACCACGTTTCAGTTCCATACGTCATCACTGGCAACACGCAATGGTCGTAGACTTTCGTCAATGAGCCGAGCTGAGAAAAATAAGTTATTGTTATTAACTTTTTATTTGTATGTAATTGTTCAGTTTTCATGTATAATTTTATTTTAGTTTCTACGATTAAGATTTTTTAACTTTAAGAAATAGCTGTTTCAAACAATAATTTTTGCTTTGCCCTGACCGGGTCTGCAACGGATCTTAGCTCTAAACCTTTTGTTAACATCTTGTTTTATCCTGTGGAAAATGTATTAATATCACACATACTAGAAAAAATTTTTTTTTTTATTTATTCATAAATATTTTTTACATAATATTTACGTCGATTTTCGTGGAGATTTAAGAACGAGCAGTGAAGGCTGGTCACCTGATCAATACAATCAATTGAATAGACGGGGCTGACCAGCTACTTTTCCGAACTAGTGAGAAATACACTACATCTCGTGCCTAAAAGAATTGTGGTAGGAGCCAGTGTATTGAAATGTTATTATGCTGTAAAACTAAGAACTACGTGTATCGTTAAACATTAGCCGACTACCCACTTAAACCAACCTAATTTATTGTGCGAGTTAAAAGCGTTTTTTTCTTGTCTCAAGTATAAAAGACGCCAGTTTTTATATCTAGGAAGTAATTATCTCTCTGAAGTTGTAAGGAATCAGGAGTGGAGGAGTCGGGACGCGTATTTAACAATGCTAGTACCGATATTTTTTTCGAAAGACCGAGTCTTTTAACCAAGTGAAATTCGACTAGAGATTTCCGAAATTTAAAGAATCGGTATTCGCTAACGAAATGTCATGTGCTAAAATGTTGACTTATCGAAAATCGTTCGTCAAATGTTATCTATCTACATAAGTGCAGCCTCAAAATCAATATATCCAGATTTTTTGTTTCATATTCAGAACATTTTATAAAATGGACACAAGACTGATTGGATATTCCGTAATTGGCATAGTTTCCTGGAACCCTACTAAAGCGATCATGATTCCGCTCTAAGAAGGAGACGGAGCTATACATAGCGAATAGCACTATCCCATTTACATCATCGGAATTGGATGGCATTAGCACGTCGTAGTAGCTGTTGTTCATAAAGGCATACTGCAGCAAAGTCTCACGGTCTGTCAATTATTTAATGAGGTATTGCGGTCACCGATGCATCTGAAAATCGTGATTATCGTGTCTCTCGTGTTTGTTAATGCCCCATGGTCTGATACTACACGCATTTAATTTTGTGTAGTTACCAGTATTTTTACTCTTTGATGTACGACTTCAAATTTTTTTGTAGTAAAATCTAATACCTTAGCACATGTGAATCCTACTATGTTTCAGCGCTCACCGTCTTTAGACTTGGCAAACTCGCGCCCCTGTTCGTCCGGAAGGAGGGTGATCATTTGACCAACTTTTTTCATTATCTCTACGAACTCGAATACTTTTATAGTACTACTATTTCGTTTTAGTTGTGATTTTCTTTTCCACTCCTGTTATTTTTTCTTCTTGTTAACTACAGTCGTTAGCTTTTACCAGCCCATTCAGTTCTTTATGCTAGTACAAATGAGCTAACTTTATGGGTTAATGTCGACTTGCCTGAATACTGAGTAGTCTGTGGATTGTTTTGTGAGAATTGTCAGAAGTGAGTTTTTATTGGCGTTGACAGGTCACATAGAAAGAGCGACAGCGACAGCGGGAAGCGTTATTTCTATCTTTACTGCGGTTACAGCCGAGTTTTGCTGATATTGCTTTGGGACTTAGAATAACTCTTTTTTTGTAAGTCATTTTACTTCAACTCGACTCACTAAAAGCTTATTGTTTGCTGTCATTAATCGATCGTATTGTTACCTTGTCATGGTGATATGTATGAAGCAATCATCATCTGCCTAGCCTTTTCCAACTACATTAGGGTCGGCTTCCAGTCAAACCGGATTCAGCTGAATACCAGTATTTTACGTGGAGCGGCTTCCAACCAGACCCCCACAACCCATTAAATGGGTGACACGGTACTTCTTGGCAAGACTGGAGTCAGATTTATTTTTATGTATGTAGCAATATGCTTTTATATATAAACAAGATACATAAACGTAAGTTCAGCTTTGATTGGGGCAGACTAGTGGTATTGATCGAGTGTTATTTCTAGGCCAAACTATAACTTCCAAATCAGCGTTATGACATCATTAATCATGTATGAAAAATGTGACACGATCAATGTCAATTACGTATTTTTTCAGTAACTTCTTTATTTTGTCAATTGAGGAGCGTTTTTTCAAAACGATACATCGTAATATAATTTTTTTTTCAGTAACGTGATTTATTTAATTACAAGGGTTTCCAGGAATCTACCTTTCCGAATGGACAGTAGAGTCACTTTATTAATGTAATTCTATTATTTTTACTGAACTGTAAACGATGACGTTCAAAAGTGCCGTTTAATGGCCTAATTGAAATAAACGTTTTGACTTTTGACTTTGACTTTGACTCCATAAAGTATATTAAATGAAATTGCTTATTAATTTATTAATTAGTTTAATGAGATCCTTTTTACTTATACAATAAAAAAGGAACACATAAACATACCAACAAAAGGACATCAAAAACATCGAGTTGTTTCAACTTTGATACATCTACTGTTGATGTCACGTTTTGATAAAAACCCGATACATTTAGTTCGAATTTGCTGCATGGATACGTGATTTCACCTTTATAATATTAGTGGATTATATTGCGGGTTCTTCATCGTCATAGTTTCCTCGCACATTGTCATCTTCGAGAGCTGAACCCTGGAGAACATCTGCATAGAATGCCTTAGCATCAGGAGCATCAGATATATCACAGAATTTTAGTAAATTTTCAACATCTGCTTTCTTTTTTGAAGAAATCATGTTGGTTTTAGGCAACTGAGCCTAAATGTATCGGGTTTTTATCAAAACGTGACATCAACCGTAGATGTATCAAAGTTGAAAAAACTATCGCACTTCGCTGTACTTTTAGAATGATTTATGTATCATTTACAGAAAATTCGTAAAGACCATCGTGTAGCCTGTAGACCATAGAGATTGAGTACGAAACGACAAAAAAAAAAACAATTTTGAGATTTTGTTTGATGTATTGCTTTGTGAAAACGCTCCTCAATTGTGTTATCCCGCTTCCGCTCTGCTTGTAATGTGACGCAAGCTTTACTAAATCACTTAATAATGAGTGATGTTTATCGTGTCTAGACTTGTATTATGAGCTGGTTTCTATGTGGGCTTCACAATATAGCAATTTATTTTGATGGCTCATCAAATGACTTCTTCCACTCTGGTTCGAGTGGAAGAAGTTAGACTCTTACAGACTAAAATCCATCCGTGTTCCTTCTAAAGCCCTTTGCGTTCCAGGGCCGCGGTGACTCTTTCGAACGAATTCCGCAACCCTGGCAGGCTCTGGCCCTAGGGGGTCCCGTCATCTAAGCTGACATATCTTTGAGGCGCGCGTGGAACACAACGCGCCGCCGGGCGTGGTGGTGATTGGACAGCGAGCCACCCAACGCTCGCCGTCCGCAGGCCCGCATTTATTTTATCTTACCATTTCTATGGCAATGTGCGAGTTCGATGTTATGTGGCAGAATATTTTAGTAGCATAGCAGCGAACATGGGAAAAGGATAAAATAAATGTTATCCTAATTTACAAGGTAAAACTTTACTTTTTATGGATCATAAATCTAGTATAACTAATTTGGCGTTCTTTTAAATGTTTTTAATGTTCAAAGATCCCTAATTAAAAACTTAATCATCACTCTCCCAATTCAATTCAAGTCAGCACGGTCCTTCAAGACTGAATATATCAATAATATAAAACTCTTTCGTTACTGAGTGACTGAGTGAGTGACTGACAACGCACAGCCGAAACTACTGGTCGTATAAAACTGAAATTTGGCATGTACATAGGTTTCTTGGAGAGAGAATTTCCAGAAATTCCTACGGGAATGGTAGAAGACGGGATATGCGCGTACGAAGTTACGAGCAAAAGCTAGTCTAAGATAAAATAATTAAATCCGCATATCCTTCCTTGACTTCCAAGAATCCTTTTACCAAAACAATAAAATAATTATCACAGAGCAGAACAGTACAAAACACTACAAGTGAATCTCAAGCAAAGAGCTAGGTGGAGCAATATTGCTCCGCTTTGTAGCCCGACTGCTCTTTCCGGTGCACGGAGCGGCCGGAAGTTTACTTAAAAGAGGTGGAGGGCGCTTGGAAATATCGGTGGGGCTATTCTGAGGAGCGGTAAGTTGTTTGTGGAGATATGTGGGACACACCCACTATTGTTGTTATAGTGTTTTGTCTTTGTTTTTTTACTTTTCACGCGCACGCGCTTGGCACGCGTTTGCTAACCTGCCAAGCCACCGTTCAGCAGTGGAAGTCTTTTGACTGATATGATGTTGATGATGAGGCACGCGATTGACCGGTTCTCTATTGTGTCACCTAACTTTTTTATCCATAATTTAAAGTGCCATAACTTTTTTTGTCCTAATCATCGTTTGTCCGAATGATAACTTACCCGAACTTAATATCACATAATATCACATGCCATAACATTGAAATCCCTAAATATTATATGTCCTAAATTCGTTTGTCATAAAAATTACAATCAATAATATACAAAAGACATAAAACTGTTTTCAATAAAAGTTATAAGTCCTAACTTCAAATTACATAATGTTCAGCATGCAAGCAAGCATGCAGCATGCAAGCAAGCATGTAGCACGCAAGCAAGCATTCAGGATGCAAGCAAGCACGCAGAATGCAAGCTAGCATACAGCATGCAAGCAAGCATGCAGCATGCAAGCAAGCATTCAGCATGCAAGCAAGCATGCAACATGCAGCAGGCATGGTTTCTGTCACGGCTCCGGCGCTGCGGGGCTCCGGCGGTCCCACGCGAGTTTATCGTCGCAGATTGATTGTAAAGCTCACCACCGCAGTGGCGGCGAGTGTTACAACCGCCTGCTCCTCAACTCGCGGCCCGCCTCGCCCCTTCGCGCCTACGCAATTTTAAATTACACTCTAGGGGTAGGGCAGACAAGACTGCGTGGAGTCGGATTTACAGCGATTCGTTTCTGTCACTAAAACCTATTTATTAGCAAATGTTTTAGGACTAAAAAAATTATTATAAATGAACATTCGGAATAATACACGTTATTTAACACTATACTTAGGACATATGACTTTAGCTCATGTAAAATTAGGAGATTCAATTATCATAGTACTCGATATTATGACAGAATACTTTTAGAACTAAAGATAATTCTGTCAAACAAAATTTCGGGATTTTGAACATTATGGTTACTGAAGTTTATAGCAAAGGTGTTATGGATAATGATTTTCGGACAAACAATTTTAGGAGAAGGAAGGGAGTACCCGATTGACCACTATCTCATCTGATGGTAAGCGATGATGTGGTCGAAGATGGAGCACGCTTGCCTAGAACTAACCTATTCACTCTTGACTTAAAGACATTTTCATCAAGGTTGTAGCTACCAGGAAACAGAGACTCTGACAGGGAATTCCACTCCTTAGCTGTACGCACAATTAATGTATTCCCAAAACGTTTTGTGCGTGTGGGTGGGATGTTCACCATGTGCCGGTGGCGCATCACCGTACGTCTTGTGGTTCGATAATGGAACGGACTTGGCGAGATTAAACTTTGCAATTCGCAGAGACAGACTTTGGAGTCTCGAGGAGCCTATCATTGCCGATGATCCTCTTGGCTCGTTTTTCAATTGATTCAAGGGCATCAAGCTGGTACCTGGCAGATCTGTTCCAAAGATGTAGTACTCCATACACGATCGAACAAACGATCGAAGTACCGTCTCACCTTTGCTGGGATCCCGAACTTTGTGGCAGCCACTTGAGCCTTTGCTTCTATGAAAGAATCAAAATTTAGGGTAGTGTTGTTATTGAAACATGAGGAATTGTGCCGGGTTCATTGTATTGCAAGTATTTTTAAAGAGGCAATATTTCTTTTTTGTTTGTCTTTAAATCGTTTGTGGTCATCTCAACACTCCCTGTGTTTCCAATCCAGTAGAAGACCAGCTTGCCATAGGATCCCCAACTCTTTTTAGATCTGCTACGTCCCGGGTTCCACTGTTGGGACCAAATCTGTGCTACTTTCATCTAGTTCTGTTTTATTTGGCAGCAGTGTTCCCTGCAACTGCGATTTGAGATATGTGACGACGTATACTCTTCCTCATACAGTCTGTTATCATGACTCCGAGAATACTTCGTTCCATTTGCTCGCTGGCAGACCCTGAGTGCGGACTTCTGATATTGAGTAAATGACCACGTCTGTGCTCAAGTATTGCAACAATTTACTAAAAGTCTGATCAGTGGCGTAGCTAGCATGGGTGACCCGACCGTGACACAAACAGTCAAAATCAGATATCAGAGACGCCTCCCCCTATAGCTACGCTGCTGATTCTAATACTTAGACAACTAGGTGGAAGCTTGGCTTACTGTTAATCTGGACAGCAAAATCATCACAAATATAGGTAACTATTGAAGTCTAGGGAACCATTATACAGTATTATCGTCTTCAAACCGTCCCTCAGAATAACCCCACCCTCAACAATCCCAGAAACGTCACGGATGTAGTGGCAGCGTGCCGCGGGCCAGCGACGTCACGCGAACACGTCGAAACTTGTCTTGTGACGGAACTGAGCGCAAAGTGCCTGAGTGGGCACGCCGATTCGATTTACAGAAGTAGCATTAGTACCTACTGGTTCGAAGCCTATTGAGTTTTATGATATCGAATCTTGGATATGGGGTTAGTTGTGGTTATCCTAGATAATTCCAGTGTGTGTTCTACGAAGTCAATCTATATCAAAATGTGTTAGTTTCCTGTGACCTGCCCCACTAGAGTCATGCTTTTTTCTGCAGGTTTTCTCCTGTGGCCTGTCCCACTAGACTAGAGTCACGCTTTTTTCTGCGGGTTTTCTCCTGTGGCCTGTCCCACTAGACTAGAGTCATGCTTTTTTCTGCGGGTTTTCTCCTGTGGCCTGTCCCACTAGACTAGAGTCATGCTTTTTTCTGCGGGTTTTCTCCTGTGGCCTGTCCCACTAGACTAGAGTCATGCTTTTTTCTGCGGGTTTTCTCCTGTGGCCTGTCCCACTAGACTAGAGTCATGCTTTTTTCTGCGGGTTTTCTCCTGTGGCCTGTCCCACTAGACTAGAGTCATGCTTTTTTCTGCGGGTTTTCTCCTGTGGCCTGTCCCACTAGACTAGAGTCATGCTTTTTTCTGCGGGTTTTCTCCTGTGGCCTGTCCCACTAGACTAGAGTCATGCTTTTTTCTGCGGGTTTTCTCCTGTGGCCTGTCCCACTAGACTAGAGTCATGCTTTTTTCTGCGGGTTTTCTCCTGTGGCCTGTCCCACTAGACTAGAGTCATGCTTTTTTCTGCGGGTTTTCTCCTGTGGCCTGTCCCACTAGACTAGAGTCATGCTTTTTTCTGCGGGTTTTCTCCTGTGGCCTGTCCCACTAGACTAGAGTCATGCTTTTTTCTGCGGGTTTTCTCCTGTGGCCTGTCCCACTAGACTAGAGTCATGCTTTTTTCTGCGGGTTTTCTCCTGTGGCCTGTCCCACTAGACTAGAGTCATGCTTTTTTCTGCGGGTTTTCTCCTGTGGCCTGTCCCACTAGACTAGAGTCATGCTTTTTTCTGCGGGTTTTCTCCTGTGGCCTGTCCCACTAGACTAGAGTCATGCTTTTTTCTGCGGGTTTTCTCCTGTGGCCTGTCCCACTAGACTAGAGTCATGCTTTTTTCTGCGGGTTTTCTCCTGTGGCCTGTCCCACTAGACTAGAGTCATGCTTTTTTCTGCGGGTTTTCTCCTGTGGCCTGTCCCACTAGACTAGAGTCATGCTTTTTTCTGCGGGTTTTCTCCTGTGGCCTGTCCCACTAGACTAGAGTCATGCTTTTTTCTGCGGGTTTTCTCCTGTGGCCTGTCCCACTAGACTAGAGTCATGCTTTTTTCTGCGGGTTTTCTCCTGTGGCCTGTCCCACTAGACTAGAGTCATGCTTTTTTCTGCGGGTTTTCTCCTGTGGCCTGTCCCACTAGACTAGAGTCATGCTTTTTTCTGGGAATAAATGGATTATGACACTTAGTGATAGTGCAGTTTTACGATTCTTCCAGATATTACCTGTTACAAATACACTAACAATTTTTAATGTTAATGATAGTTTAAAGCAGATTGATAAAGAAAATAAAAATTTCAGAAAATTGGAAATAAGATTTACTGTAAGCATTTTATAACGGCTTGGCAGGAAGTGTATTCTATCTCAAACCATCAATCATCAATTGCAGAATATCCGCTATATATATAAAAATTTCAATACTTGTACTTACATACCCAAAGTACCTGCCAAGTTAAAATGATCTCTTCACCACCCTTGGTTGCCTAGTAGAGAACGCCTAGGGCACTAAGTCCACCTGTGTCCCTAAGTGCGTTGAGTCTAAATAAATACATAAAGACTGGTACCAAAAACAGTCTAAAACTCAGTAGACCAACTTTCAATTCACTCAACCAGCTTCAAAAGAAGTACAGTCTACAAGTCTTAAACTTCTAAAATCAACATTTTAATTGCTTATAATAAACATGTTTATTCATGGATGCACAAGTACATACGTTTATTCGAGCATATCCCGGTTTACTTACCGCCCGCCGCTCCATTCAACATACTCACGGAAAACCACAGCTGAACATAACTTAAAGGAAACTTATCCGTATTGGGTAAGGGTGCGTGCATGAACGCAAGGTTTTGGTACCTAATTTTCTGGGTAAAATAAGTCGGTACTGCTTGAAATTTAGAGTATTAACTAACAAAACATCATATGAATTAAAAAGAGAATCGTTTCGAGACATTTTTGTTTATTCTCACTATTTTTCAACTGCAGAATTTTTATAAAAAAATCTATCCACGATTTATTGAGACACACTACTTCCAACCAATAGGTATCACTCATCAATAGCGAAAACAACCGGTAAAGTGCAGAGCCAATGAAGCTCGACGAGTCCCTGAAGAAATGATATAACTATCTTGGATCCAAAATTTGCATTTGCAACGGAATTTGTCCAGAAAAGAATAACGGAGGAGTCTCTACGCTTATGTTAACTGCAAACATGTTGTTTACGGTTGACTTTCTTGGTGTCCGGTTGTGTCCGTAACCCTGAGGTCGAAGGAAGCCTTAGTCGCTTTTGGAACAAATCACTACTTGAACCTTCAATCATCATCATCTGCCTAGCCTTTTCCCAACTATATTGGGGTCGGCTTCCAGTCAAACCGGATTCAGCTGAATACCAGTATTTTAGTGGAGCGGCGGCCTACCAGTCCTCCACAACCCATTAACTGGGTAACACGGTACTCCTTGGCAAGACTAGTGTCAGATTATCTGGCTTCTGACTATCCGTAACGACTGCCAAAGATCTACAAATGACAGCCGGGACCAACGGCTTAACGGGAACCTTCAATGACGTAGGTAAATCTTCTCCGGTAAGTGGCTAAGAAATAACGACCACGACATACATAAATGACCAGCTCCGGGCCGATTTTTCGACCGCATTCGGTGACATTTTTCAGAGAATAAATGTTTTTATCCTTATAAAAGCACCCTAACCCAGGTATGCAAGTTATTAGCCGGCGACAAGTTTTAATGAGCAGCGGTGGGTGAGCCACTATTGACGCGACTTGTTAAGATTCATGAATACTCCGTAACTGCGAGTATTTTGAATTATACCATGTCTGAGATTTGCAGTAGTACGAATTTGAATGTGGCTGAAATTGTTCAGATGAATAAGCAAATAAAGGGTACACAGTACTGGACATTAGATACAGGTCTATTTCTAAACCTGTATTGAGTCACCAACAAACCAATAGAACTTCGTATTAATACCAACGAAAAATGACGAATGTGCTAGCTACCAAGTGTCAATTAATTTCATTTAATTTGATTTACAGTTTGTATATTTTATTTTTGTGTCATGTATTGTAAAATACTTTGCATACTACTGTAAAAATTCAAGTTTTTAAAACTTAACCTTCAAGCGGTCGCGCGGCGTCGAATCGACCGCACTGGATACATTTTCATTCATAATATCAAGATTTCTAGTCACAAGTATTTCTCGTTTCTAGTAGCCTGTCATTAGTTCAATACGCATAAAAACTACTGCACTCCCTCCTTCTCCGAGCCTCCAGAAGGGAACAGAATGCATATGTTTAAGTGGCGGCGTAGGCGTCGAAACGACTACACGCGCCTGATTGTAATTTTTACCTTGACGATATGACTATTTCTGAAGTAATCTAGACTAGAGTTGATAATAAATAACGATACCAATTATAAGATCGTATTATAGCTAGTAAAAATTAAAAACATCTAAGTAAAACAACAAAACTCTCGAAGGAGAGACCTTTTTGGTTGGGCGTGCAAAATATGTTAGTGTTTTCCTTTATTCAAAGAAAATGTTTTTTTTTATTTATTTTGTTTTAAAAATTAAAACAATTTGGTTCCTAGCTCAAAAATAGATAATTTCAGAATAAAAATAACAAATGAGTTTCAATTAATCGGTGTTCTAAATCCCTGTAATCTTCCGTAGGTCATTTCGGTTACGCGCGACCGCTTGAGGATTAACAGACAGATGTGTTGCTGGGGAGTTTGTTGCGCCACTTCTTCTTCCCAGCTAAAACACTAGGAAGTGGTGACGGGCGTTTTGGGGGACTGTCTTTGTGTAGAACTTTGACGTTCAAAAAGTGCTGGCACTCACTCCCAATTTGAATAAATGACTTTTGATTTTGATTTTGACATAGTAAGGAATTATATACAAACGGGATAAATGGGATCACTGTCAACGGGAAAAGTGCCCAAAGCACTGGCAGTAGTGCTGAGTCCATTGGCTGAAAAAGGTCAACCCTCTGGTCATTTGAAGAGGTAAGTTGGGAGGTAGAGGAAGGGAGGTTTTACTGGTAGTCAGTTTAGATAATGTAGACTTCAGCTAGTTTGAATAAAATCTGAGTATCCACAGTTTAATTTTAAACAAAATATATGGAGATTGTTTTAAATCGCAGTGTTTTGGGAACATGTCAATGTTTTTTTGCCCAAAAGGGGTGGCTCTAAATAAAAATAAATCTTCAGAACCGTGTACAAAGTTCAGGAAATACTAACTCGACGCAGAAATTCTTCAGCTCACTGGTGCCTTGTAGCAATCCGTTCCTAAGGTCATAACGATGAACTACAATGGGTATACACTATACAGGGTGCTCCTTTACGAGGTGCATCGCGAAGCGATTTGTGTAGCGCCAGCTGTTGCACTTTACTTCGAGAAATAGTGTTCAGTTCATCTTATAAAGCTTGGGAAGTTTAATATTGCCAATGTTTTGTTTGAAGACTTCTCTTTTTGCTCCATAGTATGTGATTAGAAACTTATTTGTCACTTGCAATTAGGCAACTAAGGTTCAAATTATTGGAATATTCCACCCTTTTTTGTTCTTAATCCGAATTATTAATCTTGAGCATAAGTCAGAGTGAACTTAATTTTTTCGGTTATAATTATAATATAATTTAATACGCTGGCTCCTTCTGTGTAACAAAGAATTTTAAACCAATTTTGTTACATATTCTTATTGTTTCAATTTAATTTATTTTCTCGTTTTAACAAAGGTGTAACTGTTTTTCTTAGTGCATGATTAAGTTCCTTCTGCAATCTGTTAAAAGCACTTTGAGCTATAATTTAGTTATTTATTTTATACTTAAATATAAAAGAAAATGCAGCTTTTCGAGGTTTCACAGACTTGAATGATTGGCCAAACTGTACTTTCACCAGACCAGATCAGCCAATGAAATCCCAACTACAACAACAGATGTCCACACTCACAAAAAAACAACCCACTACCATATTGTAGTATTTTTCTTTTATTTTCAGTACAGCCCTAATTGTGGGCAATCAAATTGAATCGGACGGCACATCGGCCGGCACGCGACCGGCTACCATTCGTTAAAACGTGTTAGTTACTCACTGTAGTTAGTTATACTGGAAATATTGAGCTTAACGTATAATTTGGTGAGGAATTGGATAATGTATTGGTTGGTTTGTTTTGTTTTTGGAGGTTATATGAGTTTGGTGGTGGCGCGTGTATCGGATCATTCAGTTCCCTTCAAAATGGTTGAGCTGAATGGTGCTGATGCACGCGTCATGTTCGTGAACGGGCGTCGTCAGTGGAGACTGGTCATCAAAAGTCAAAAAGTCAAAAGTCAAAACGTGCAAATAGCTTCATGTTTTTGACGGACTGACTTTGACAATTTAAAAGTACCTCATAATGGTTTATTTGAAATAAATGCTTTGACTTTGATTAAGTTATCAGTCTTGCCAAGAACTACCGTGTTACCCAGTTAATGGGTTGTAGAGGTCTAGTAGGCAGCCGCTCCACGTAAAACATTGGTATTCAGCTGAATCCGGTTTGACTGGAAGCCGACCCTAATATAGTTAGGAAAAGGGTAGGCAGATGATGATACAAGTTTTGATTTACAGTTTTTATGATCGATGGGCAAGAATTTCAGCTGAGGGCTAATGCGTATCGATGCCCTTTCTAAGTGGCGAAAGGTCTTCCACGCTTTTCTCTTGGCAGATCGGTTGTAGGATAGATTCCTAAAAAAATCTTATTGGAAACGCATTTCTTTTTTATTGAGAAATGGACTTGCTCTTGACCTGGATCACGCTTGATAGGAAGCGATCGATGAGGTCTATGATGGAGCGAGCGTGCACAGAAGATGCCTGTTCACTCTGGCTTTGAAGGCAGACGGCAGAAGGCAGTCCCCTCCTCTGCCAGCTAAACGGTTGTTTTTGAAGACGTGAAAAAATTCATAGTAGTAGCATATATGTGTAACGAATTTAAAAGGAAAACTATTACCTAGGCTGAACGAGTTAATGAGAAATAGTCGACCAACTTATAAAATGGAACTGGGTGAGTAAAAAAATCCTAATAATTCCATAGAAAATGACTTAAAACCAAGTGCATTTGTAACTTTGTATTGTAATATTAGTTGAGTACTTTTAACAATTTTCCTGGCAAAACCAGAAAAACCTCCGTCCTTAAACCATGTTTAAGAGACGGGTAATTACGGAACCCTACACTGTGCCTGGTCCGACACGCATTTGCCCGTTTTTCTTTTAATCAAGTAGAATGTAGTAATCTGATAGCCTAGCATATGGAACATTTCATCCTACGCTTCTAAAACTGGTAAGCATCAGCTTATCTAAGTTTAGAAGAGCCAGGAGGACACCACTTTCTGCCAAATGGGCCGATGCCCAAGATCGGATGAAGTCCAAATCATATTTTATTGTTCTATTTTGAATATTGGAGACTTATCAAGGAGTAACAGTAAGAAAAGTAATTTAAAATCAACAATATTTCACGATAAGAATTCACCGACAAATAACAAAAAAAAATCCCCCTACCAAAACTACTTTTCAAATTCAATCAACGTAAATGTTTACCTTCATTACACGGCCCTATTACCACCTTAACCCCAAAATGTCCCCTCCATAAAAATATAACTGTCACGCGCGTAAATCCCACCCTCAAATGGTAAGTGTCAAGTCAGTACCCACCAATTAAACTCATGTTGTCTTGGCCGCGTAAAAATTGCCTCGCGTGTACAGTCAGCCACAGAATTGAATTAACATCAGTGTTAATTACTCCAGAACACGCCGCGCGCGCCTTTACAAATTACGCGTTGCGCGCGACTTTACGCGAAAACATTGTATTTGACAGTCTCGATATTATAATTTGTTCGAATTTTTAGGGTTGACTGTCACGTCAGTCTCGAAGTAATTCAGTTTCATAATTGAAATTAATATTTTCTAATTGCTTACGAGAACGGTTTTGTGAAATTGAATTAAATGTTGTTATAACTGGTAAACACGCTGTGCGCGGCTG
The DNA here is from genome assembly GCA_002192655.3 of Mamestra configurata. Lineage (NCBI taxonomy): Eukaryota > Metazoa > Arthropoda > Insecta > Lepidoptera > Noctuidae > Mamestra > Mamestra configurata. The sequence continues at coordinate 31,859 of NDFZ01004637.1, read as the reverse complement.
TACAAATTGGAAACCGTAACATAAGTCACGGGACTGTTCCACAACAGATTGTGTTGATTTATTTGGTAATTGTAATAAAATACTGAACAATTTTAGGCACACTAAAATTGTTAAATAACGTCCCTAGTTATACAGGACAAAATTATAACTTTTTAGAGTTCCGTACCCAAAGGGTAAAAATTGGACCCTATTACTAAAATCCACTGTCCATCCGTCTGTCATCAGGCTATATCTCATAAACCGTGATAGCTAGACAGTTGAAATTTTCATAGACAACGTATTTCTGTTGCCACTATAAAAATAAATAATAAAATTAAAAATAAAAGCAGGCTGTATGGGACTAGAAGCATATTTTTTTCGGCTTATGGAACCTTTCGTGTGCAAGTCCACATGCACTGGGCCAGTTTTTTGGCATAATACATTTTTATTTCATTTAATACTAACAAAAAATGTGTCGTCTGTATTTTTACCCGACTGTGCTAGAAGGAGGGTTATGTTTCTGTTTGTATTATTTACAGCTTCTATCCGCGGCGTCAACCGCGTGAAAGTAGTATATTATCCCAAGGGAATGTAAGACCGGGATAAGAAGTACCTATTCTATTTCCCAAGCCAGCCGGCCTGCTAAATTTCACCTAAATCCGTTGGGCTAATGAACAGTGATTGCATATTTAGCAGAAACTAGAATAGAATGAGAATCGCTTTGGTTTCCCCTAATTTTCTTGCAAGCAAAAGAGATGATAAGTACTGAAATCTTTGGAATACAAGGTGTTGTTTACATGATTTTTCTTGGAATTTTTACGCATTTTCCACCTCTCTCCATATCGCACGGGTATGGGGCGTAATGTGATTACTTTGAGTGTAATGTTACGAGTGTACCTGAGCGCTCGAGTGTACTTCAATAACTGTAGGTGCTCTGGGAAAAGTACCTGTAGTATTACTGGTTTTGCTTCGTTTTTTTTTCTTTGTAATAGGGGTTTATACGCCTACCAGCGTTATTGAAAAAACTTTGGTTTAGGAACGCATTTTCCGTACAAATGATAATCTGTTTTGCGCAAAATAGATTGTCATTTGTACCTAAATAGGTGTCCTTAAAGGTGATTGATTTTATCAAGAGGTACCTTGTAGCAATTGCAACAAATTTCCTAAGCGTTAAAACGTTTTTGTCATACCTAAATAGATGGAATTAAATATAACCGCTCACAAGTTGACCTCCTTCTAAGTTTCTAAGTTTGAGCTACACGATAACTGACAAATGCTTGCACTGTCGCGACAGGTCTACTCAAATCTGTCCGAGTGCTCATGCGTTACCTATACAAAGAACTTGCTAAACGCTTAGTTGACACTTCGCGTGACCCAAGGGCTAGCTTTTACCTCGGACAGAGTATAAGCATTGCCATACAACGTGGCAATACCGCCAGTCTTTTGGGTACACTTCCAGTCGACAGCGATGCGGACTTATTTTTTGACGCCATATTTTAGATAGGATTTTTTTGTTTCTATTTAAAGACCACTTCAGACTTTAACTTACTTGGTTCTCATATGATTTGACGAGTACGATTGTATGGATTTTAAAAAAGACTTTGAACTCTGAGTTTGTTTCGGTATTTCTTCTCAGGGTAGTCAGCTAGGAAACACCGGCATCGTATAGTATAAAATTAGCCAAAAAGATTGACGTGTAAAAATTTGATTATATCTATACCTACTTACAAAATAAATATCATTTACAATGTAGGACCTGTTAAAATGAGTGTTAATTTTAATCTCTGGTACTTGGAAATCCCAGTTGTAAACGCCCCTTTGCATCTGTTGGCTTAGATCTGTTCTGTCTCCTACTAAATAAGGAGGGAAATGGAAAATTAAACAATATTCTAAATCCTCTCTGTTATTTTCTGATTAATTTCGTTGCAGGATCCAAGACATTTCAATCGTTTCTCCAAGACTCGTCGAGCTTCATTGAACCTGCTTCTTTCTGGTGGTTGCCACTGTTGATTCTGGCTTTCAGAAGTTGGAGTGTTTGGGAATGTGAGGCTTGCCTAAATGCATTTAGCGCTAAATGAAATTAAAGATATAGTATTTTTAATTTCAATTACAAAATAACATGGACATAACTATTCTATACCTCTGAAGAGTTTCGTTTGTTTGTTCGCTTGAAAGCGCTAATCTCTAAAAATACCAGCCGTCGGATTTGGAAAATTATTATTGTATATGATAGCCACATTCATATACGCTATACGGCTACGGGAACGGGAAAAAAGGGATATGCGCGTACGAAATCGCGGGCAAAAGCATTTAGTGATTTCAGGTGGGATCAGGCCTTAATCTTTTTCACTTTTATTTTAACCGGAAACACGAAAAAAATAGCGTAAAAGCAACCCGGGTCATGCATGCAGATTTTATAAAAAAATCTCAGCTTTACTGAACTTTAGTTGAGAGCGATCGATGTGAACATGAAGCCAACCGATTTTTGATAGGCTCAGGATTTGTGGCCGAGGCACAGCTCTCGAGCATGGAGAATACTTTTAAATTGTTTATATCCTGGTAAAATGTGTTTCAATTTTCTAAATAGCGGTCGTCGAATCAAGAAGAATTATGGGTATTTCCAAACAGCTACCGAACCACTTACAATGGTAAAGTTTAAATAAAAAAACAATGCTACATCATCATCTGCCTAGCCTTTTCCCAACTATATTGGGGTCGGCTTCCAGTCAAACCGGATTCAGCTGAATACCAGTATTTTACGTGGAGCGGCTGCCTACCAGACCTCCACAACCCAAAACTATGCTACATAAAAATTGGTAATTCATTTGACCACCTAACCCCAACACCACCACCGCACAAATAGGCCGCATTTAAGTGGGCTTCAAAAAAGTTCACTGTAATTGCGTCCGGCGCACAATGGGTTATCAATCAGCCCTACTACCACCTTGCTAGCTTCATAATTTATTGCTAAATACATACCGAAGACTTCAAGATAAGTAAAGAAACTGATAATAAAATGCAAAGCTCCTAAAATCAGCTCAAAAAATATTACTTTCAAAAGATGAAGTTTACCTCTGCTGGTGATACTTTGTTCTTATAAGTAGCATACGCTGGGTGTATCGTTCTCACATAATATTAAATTAAATTTGTATACCAAATTTTGTAAAATCATTATTTGAAAAGAGTAACTATGGAGTTTTTTGTCCGTTCTTCTCCATAAGAATCTTTCCTTTGTAATATAAGAAACCTTTCCGAATGGACAGTAGAGTCACTTTATTAATGTAATATTATTATTTTTACTGAAACGGTGACGTTCAAAAGTGCCGTTTAATGGCCTAATTGAAATAAACGTTTTGACTTTGACTTTGATGGGTGCTAATTTTTTTCAACCAGTGCGTTACAAAGTTGGCAACATAAACTTAACACTCGAACGCCATATTTTTCTTCACCAGAAACATAAAAATATTCCGACAGATATTATTTAAGAGTCGCTTACTAATTCAAGGCTGCCTCGCATGGGTTCATAAAATTACGAATTTCATAAAACATAATGATACATACACGCACGTTTTGATGTAAACCCGATCCTTATTAATTCCGTTTCGAAATTACGTAATTGAATTTTAAATTATGTTTTGGGAACATAGTGATAGGTCCATTTAGATGGTATTGGTGATTTTAGATAGCATTGCAGTTGCAGGGTTATTGTGCATTGTGAATATTAGCGGGTTAATGTTTACCTCATATGTTTTAACCGTGTTTAGACAGACAGCTATGATAGGGTTTAGGAGGTGATAGAAATTGTTGTGATTTTGTGTTTATTGTTTATCTCATAAATAGGGAATATGCATGCAATTTTTTTTTTGTTTGCAAAGTATAATACTTTGTAGCTTTAGTAAATAATTATGAAATATTTATAAAATATCTTCATCGGCGATGCTTCACAGTTGTTAATTACACAAACACACACAACTCTGACGGCAATTGCCATAGAAAACAGCGTGTTCGCGAGAGGGACAGATATATTTGTTTAACTTAGTTATATCTCTGACACTACAATATGTACAAGTAACAACTAAATACTTAAACAACTGGACTAATAATCGCGAAATATATTTACAAACACGTATAAAACAAAATAAATCATTGGGCATTCAAAAATTCATCCACATCGCTGTCAATTGCAAAAGACGTTTGGAAACGTTTAGTGCGAATTGGTGGAATAGCAACAAGGTAGGGATGGTAAATTGCAGTGCGTCTAGATGTCCGATGGTAGAAGGGGGCCGGTGGGATGAGGTCGTGGAGTTCCTGGACACTCTCCCCGAAGTACAATCTGTAGAAGACTGACAAGCAGGCAACCCTGCGGCGATAAGCCAAGCTGTGAAGCTTGGCATCCACCAGTCTTACGTCGCCAATGAGCCTTTTAGCTCTGTGTTCCACCGAGTCAAGCGCGGCAAGTTGGTATTTAGCTGAGCCATCCCAAAGGTGGCTGCAATACTCCATGCAGGATCGGACTTGTGCTTTGTAGAGGGTTAAAAGCTGTCCAGGCGTGAAGTATCGCTTCACTCTATTTAGGATGCCCAGCTTTTTGGCCGCAGTTTGGGCTTTGTGCTCAATGGTGGCACCAAAGTTGAGACTGGGTGTCAACTCCATGCCTAGGAGCTCGAGCCGATCGGTTACAGGAACAGATGTACCCCGAAAAGTCGGAGTTAGGTCGAAACTACTCCTTTTTGCGGTAAAAAGACATGCTTGTGTTTTGGTGGCGTTAAAAGAGACCAGATTGTCATCACCCCACTAGGAGACAAGGCTTTAGGTCAAATTTGTCCGCTCTACCATGGCCTCTCTCAAGGAACGAACTTCTTCCCCGCTGGTTTTTGCGCTAGAAAAGTATCTCTCTGAAACCGAGCTGTTACTTAACATTGAATACTCCAAAGGAGTTACAAAAGGATGTCTTATATTGTAACATTAGTGGACTCACGCTAGTGCTACTTACTGATATTATTATAAATAAAACTATATTTAAAATTTAAACTTTATAATATATTTAAAATTTAAACTTCATAAAATATTTTGCGTCAGCCTTCAACGAGCGCTGGCACCGGAGTCCCATTTAAAAACAAAACATATTTTCATATTCCTAATTCAAATTCTGTTTTACTTTTTGCCAGACGCTTCCAAAGATCCACCTAGTCTGCCAGAGACCTGGAGCCAAGGAGATCCTCCTCACAATATCGTATGTAACGGATTGACGAGCGCTAGCAAGTATGTATTGTCAAACGTGACATACGTTTGTCAATACATACTTTAATATTATATATGCAAAACTGACTCTGTCTGTCTGTTAGTTACTCTTCACGTCTAATGGCCCGTTTCAATAACGTATCTACCTTACACCAACTGTCAAATTAGCTACCAACAGTAGCTGAAACGTCATTTTTGCCTTCATAACATGACGCTTCAGCTACTGTTGGTAGCTAATTTGACAGTTGGTTAAAGGTACATACGATATTAAAACGGGCCGTCTTAGGATAATTTTCATCCCTAAAGTTCATACTACAGCTAGTCCTAAATATTTTGGCCTTTTGACAATCATTATCGTTCCTATCAAGAGCTCCTGATCATACATAAGCTATTGATTCATCTATACTTTTTCTATTTTTAAAGGTGGACCTTTCCGATAGAAATAAATACCATCGCCGTACGCAGATCAGATATGGAAACAATACAGAGCTGTATAAACACAAAACCGAATCAAAATGCATCAACAACAGTTAGCGGTGCCTACTATTTGCATTTATTCGTTTCTAAATTGTACTACCCGTGTTAGAAACAACAAAAAAAAAACAAAGAATCGTATTTTCAGTTCAAAACTTTATTCTATGTCCATTGACGCATTTATACCGGCACCATTTTATTTCACTCAAACTAGACACGCGATGTAAAGCAAAGATACTCGGATGATCGTGAAATTCATAACTGGCGATGGGATAGTGGTACAGGTTGAATGACCATTGTAACCACCGGGGTTGGGTTGTTCCGCGATGATAAATGTCGATGGATGATGTGTATGGGGTTTTTGTCTTTACTTGCCGTAGTTTGCGGCAATATGTTTGGGTTAGTTTTGGCTCTTCTATTGTCATGAATACAATGAACTTCCACATTCATTAGAAAGTATTTGGATAGAGTGCGAATATGTTTCAATTTTGTATACTATATTAGGAAGGTACCTATCTTTTGCCCGGTTTTAGCCCTGTGGTTTTTAATTTTTTTTTTAATATGGGTTTGCTCTTGACTCTAGTCTAGGTCATAGATGACAGAGACAAAGTCGACGATGGAGCGAGCTTACCCAGAAGAAGCCTGTTCACTCTAATTTTGAAGAGATTAGGGTTGTATGCGTTCGGAAACACAGACGCAGGCAGAGAGTTCCACTCCTTTGCTGTGCGCATTATAAAAGACGTTTGGAAACGTTTAGTGCGAATTGGTAAAAAGAAGCCTAAGGCGTTAGTGTGGTTTTCTAGGAGTGAAATAATTTTTGTAATTGAACCAGAGGGCCTAGTGTACGCCCACCTTAACAAAGGTCACGTGAGGCTGCAGTAATGTTAAACGTGTGGCGGTACATGAAAATATATAATTAGTTAAAGAGCTTACTCAGACCTAACAGCCTAACAGTCCCTAAGACCCTAAGACCTATAAGCCCTCCTGCCCTAACCTAGTAGATATGTGATGAATAAATATATAGATAAGTTCAGGATGTCTGCACCATGCGACCTAAGGTTACAGACGGATAGGGGCAGGGTTTCCAGGTTCGGGAAGGGTACACTCACTGCCAGTCAAACAGACTCACGAGACTGATCAGAGATGACCACCTAGTACGAATGTTTTTGACGTATGGTAACGTAAAATTTTACTATTACTATAATGCTCGTTTCGCACTTAAATGTATTTGAATAGGATACTATTATATTCATAGTTTTGTATGATATAAATTGTTGTCGCATAAAATTAAACCAAAATAATAAGGGGTTGTAGTTTCTTTAATTCAAAATTCACTTACGTTAACAATACTATACGTCAAAATATTTATGCTAGGCTCTGTACTTCCTGAAATTAAGCAAATCATTGCCTTACTTCTGAAGTAGTTGGAAAGAAACCAGCATTCCAACAACGTACCTATGCTATGTGCGATGAAGAAGATGAGATTTCCTTTGGAATGAAAAAAAAAGAAAACATACCAATACATAACTTCTTTTCAATATCCCTGAATTATATCCCATCCACAAGTTACAATTTATTTTTTATTGTAACGATTAACTACAATATGTAGTTAATCGTTACAATAAAAAAAATATTGTTAATATAATAATTAAAAATAATAATTTTATAAATCCATTTCAAATCAAATGTATAAGCAAAACATTTTAGTTCTAATAGAGCCTAAAACATGTTCAGGCACTTATAAGACAACCTTCACAACTACAAATTTTCATCAAAATGGCGACTATATTATTAACCAACCACTTTAAATTGGACTTCACAGTCTAGACATTCAAAATAGACTTCATAAGACAGTTATTAATAAAGTCAGCCCTTGATGGATGGCTACATGGTAACAAATTCAAGCCTGACATGTGGCATGCAAGATAAAACGGTGCGTATAATTGTACAACCAATAAACATTGCTTGGAATAAAAAATGTATTATTATTATGTAGAACACGCAAGCCTTGTGTGGTGGGCTCTTTTATTATTAGGAGGTTTTGGTATGGTTCTCTGGTTTGTTTCTATGTTACTCAATGGAGTTTGAGAAACTTGATCCTTCCTAAAAAAAATGAACGAAAGAATAAAAAATTATTTAGCACAAGCATGAAACACGCACGGCTCATAGAAATAAACAAAAAATGGTAGGTATGCACACAACTAACGGCCCGGTTCAATAACGTATCTACCTTTAACCAACTGTCAAATTAGCTACCAACAGTAGCTGAAACGTCATGTTACAAAGGCAAAAATGAAGTTTCAGCTACTGTTGGTAGCTAATTTGACAGTTCATTAAAGGTACAAACGTTATTGAAGCGGGCCGTAAGTGTGGGTCCTCCGCTGCACTAAAAAGGATCCTGAATTATTCCTTGTATTTTTGCTGCACTTGCATATAGCATACCTACCATGGTTTCCAATGGCAACATCATTCTTTCAGAAACGCTTACTTTCTTTGTCTTACCAAGTCTTACCGTGGGCTGTCGTGTCACTTTTACGGCTGCAAAGGGTTGCGATGCCTCAAAGAGATGTCAGCATAGAAGCCGGGGCCCGCTAGGGCCAAAGCCTGCCAGGGTTGCGGAATTTGTTCGAAAGAGTCACCGCGGCCCTGAAACGCAAAGGGCTTTAGAAGGAACACGAATGGGTTTTAGTCAGTAAGAGTCTGACACTCCCTTCCGCTCCACCCAGAGCGGAAGAAGTTATTTGATGATTCCCATCCTTAAAAATGTTTTTTTTTAGAGACACGTTGACTACAACCTGGTTATAACTAGTCGGAAGTCGTTCCGTGTAAAATACGGACATTTAGCTACTTTTGGTTAGACTGGAACCCACACCCAAAAATAGTAAAAGTGATGATAAATGTATGCCTGCTTATGTTGGGTACAATGTGGCTTGAAACATACAGTCACCAATTCATCATTCTACGAGTATCATACGCAAAATACCGCAGTAAATTTGAAGTAACAGCAATTCATATAATATATTTCTACTTACGAACTACCAACTGTAGATTTAGGAGACAACACTACATACCTTTTTACCAAAAACCCGAAACCCACTCCAATTTCACAAATGTGTTCACTTAAGCCACAAAACTCAACGACTGTGCCGATTTGCTCATAAAGTTCTAGCTCATATCCTATTTTAGCGGCCAATGTACCATCGCTACTTAGGCCTAACCTAACCAGAGACCTGACCTGACCTTGGGCGACCCTTTTTCGTATAAACATGTTTATGAGATACGGTTGAGCCGTTTACACTCATTCTGGATTCTCAGTGGCTTCATTTATTAGGTCTGGATGTTCCAGGCCTTAGTGTTTGTAGTTGGAATTAGGTTTTTGTGAGTTTATTACTGTATTTCAAATCCAGGAATGAAGCTTAAAATCCTTGTAAAGTTAATAATACCTTTCTACTATCGGGAGTTGTGTACAAAAATCACGAAATACATCACATGGCTGGGGATGGCATACGTGAGATTTAAGACAAATCTGTAGCTTTTTTGTATGGTTTAGCACCTACACTCCTCAACTAGATATCCTTGAGTTTAGTAAATGTCTATATTTCATTCAAATAAAGTATTCATTCGATTCCGTTTAGCAAGGCTGAAGTAGGCGTGAGCTTGACACATCGCACGAATGTACCCTAAGATCGTCACATACTGGACGCCTGAAAAGGGACGTCCCCGTTGAGATAGACCGCGGTGAAGATGGAGTAATTTTAAGTCACGTTTGCAGTTAAATAAGAGAACGCGCAGGACAGAGAAGTTTGGAAGGAGAAATTGGAAGCCTTTGCAAGGGGCTATTCAATAAAATAGGCTATTCAAAAAAAGTGTTAACTCGTCCTTTAATCATTTCTCTCCAAGTACTTCAAGTTTTCCATTCAATTCAAGTATTCATCTCTGAACAATAAATTTCTTCGCTCTTTCACATTGCCATAAAACATTTATTTCTTCCCCCATGAATGCTAAATCTTCCGCAGCATCAAGCCCCTCCCCTAAGTACCATTAAACCAGCTGAAATTGTGATGGGGAATAAATTTAAGTGCCTATAACAATATTTGGATCGCGTGCGGTGTGCGGAGGCGAATTAATACTAACAATTACTTGGGCAGCACGCACAAAAAAAACCGTTCAAATTGCTACTGTGCGTGATGGAATTAGATATGGTTTTAGTGACGGGAGGAGCGGGCGCAGATACGAAAGTTTTTGGTGTGAGAGCCACTCAAGTATATTCTGAAAACATTTCTCAGTGCAGTGAATTTAAGTGAATTGTCTTTCCAATTGATGTTAAAAGTGAACCTTTTCACGATGAGTTTTATCCAGAATTGACCAGCAGTATGCTATTAATAGAAAAATTGTGAATGATAACGTGGCGGTTGACAAGTGAAAGAACAAAACGTGTTGCACCGACGACAAGAAACATGATGATACTGTTACAGAATAAAGGAGTCCATGCTCAATTGTGAAATCAGATAAGCTAACAGGAGAAGAATTACATGAATAGCCAAAACATATGATTAATAGTATGGTTACAATATTTAGCAGTCTTAACCAGACTTCATTTTGTGTGCAAGTGTAAATTATCAATTATACTTTAGGTGTTGATTTACCAGTTATTTAATCCAGCGTGTTCAATGCAATACCCTGTTATTGATGGAGTAAGTTTAACAGATCAAGTATTTTCATACTTTACAAAAACATCCTAGGTTGTTCATAACCGCTACCTCCTATCACTCAGTCACCTACTCAACACGCCCTATTAATACCGATTGAATCGAACCTTTAAAAGCCTTCGATTTTGTTATTTAAAAAGTCCAAACTAATTATTGCACAATAATGAGTTCCATAATGAATGTTCATTAATATTTTATTAGATTAATTAATTTGTTAAAAATCAACATTATATTTTTGCTGCCAATAATGAGTATTATGGTTTTCATCGTAATTGGACTTTATGAATTAATTTTCCTTATTTTTTATGGTGTTGGATAAGAACAAAAACATAATGATCAAGGTTTCAGTGTCTTCATTTACGTCCGTCAATTTTTCAACAATCAAGTGAGAAGACTTGCAGAAATTGTTGGAGTTTTACAGCTTTTGTATAAGAAAACAAATACAATTATCACATTTAATTATTTAGAGAATATGAAAATGTTGGCCTTAGGTTAGGTTAGTAAAAAAAATAAAAAATAGTAGTAAGTAAAAAAAATAGATTTTAGTTGCCTACATATTTATTTTATGACAGTATATCATTCCAAAATCACAATTCTACGAGACGAATTCCCTTCAATTTTTCATAAAATAAAGCCTCCCAGCCACAACAAGTATCATTTAGCACCGGCATCCCTTCCCTTCGGCATACCTCAGGGCTCCTCATTGTTGGCAGAACATCTCTTATTAATGTCACAACCATTCGCTGGTACAAAGTTATATCCTACCCCCAAAAATATAGGTACCTCGTTCAATTAGAACTCAGGACCCTCGTCAACGGAAAAATCCCCTACTCTTGTATGTTCATAAATTCCTGCCACAATTTTGTATAAGGAAGTTGTACAATCCGGATAAGTGTTCAGGATTTAATTTTCAAAAATCCTTAGATTTAAACAAAGTGGATTTTGAGTGGATGCTCGTATTTCATCTTGATGGGACAGACTTGAGAGTTTGGGAGACAGTGGTGGTGAACGAAAGTCGAGATGTTTTGATATTTACTGGTAAGGGGAGGTCCGATGGTTTTATTGATTAATTGCTAGATCAACGGAATAAGAAATAAAGTAAGAATGGCAAAGAAGCAGTAGCTTATGAATGTTTAAGTGATAAATGGTAATGGTAATAAAGAATAGTTAGCAATTTTCTTTTGGATAGATCGAATGTTTAAAGATAACAATGATCTTCAATCAATCAATGAACATTCTTCAATCATTTATCCTTCTTTTAACCGGTTCACAGTCCCATAATCCAGATGTGGTCTATGCGGACAGTTAACCTTCAAGGAAAACTTTCAAGTTAGACTTCTTCACTGCATACAACGGTGATTAAAACACAACAAATTAAACTGAATAAAATTCCCACCTCTTACTCACACCCCTGATGATTGATACGCCGCGGCTGTCAATTAACAACTTAGAGAATTACATTTCGACACAACCAACATTAAGAACAAATTAATGCAAATTGTAATTTCGCATGAAAACACCGATCAAACCTTCAAATAAATACCGAGAAACTTGGCTATAATCAATCATCTGTCGGAAGTCAACGTGTCAATAAGTTTGTTTGTCCCTCCTGCAAACGGTGACTTAGATAAATTAGTGAAGTAACTTTGTTTTCAACTCGTAAACTGATTAATGATAATATTGGTAATGGAATATATTTTGGAAAAATGCTTTCGGGAATTTCGAGGTGATTGTTGATGGGATTTTTAGAAAGGGGCTTTACCATTATTTATAGTGGTAATCGTTAATGTTACTGGGGTTGTTGTTATCACTGTGATAGTAGTCATATTGCAGAAGAAGTCAAATGACTCATGTATGAGAGGTTGTTTCTTCAGAGGCAGGAAAAGACATTTAACATCAGAGGGTTTTTACTGCAAAACTTATTTTTGGTCTTTGTCCAATGTTTACTATTCTTAAAACAATACGGGTAACTGCAAATATAGTTTACTCCGCAAATTGTATAAATTGCTTGCAATAGATAGAATAGAAGACCCCAACCAAATATTTAGGCTAAGTAGTAGACAGTAACGCAAATCTATTTTCTTGATCAAAAGGTATTCGTAGAAATCGACAAGCGACAGTCCAAGACCTTTTAATAAATAAATGCTACTATAATGTTGACGAATATTTAAATGACGTAATTTAGACATTTTTATTAATTTAACATGACTTTGATTTTTGTATTGAGACTTTTTATTTTTATTGTATTTATAAATTTGTACGCCTCTCTAGGCAATACATGTTGAAACTTTTTTTCGTTTCTGTAATCGTTCGAACTGATTTTAAACCTACACATGTTTTTGACAAATAAAATTTATCAAAAGTCATTTATTCAAATTAGGCTGAGTGCCAGCACTTTTTGAACGTCAAAGTTCTACATAAAGACAGTCCCCCAAAACGCCCGCCCGTCACCACTTCCTAGTGTTTTAGCTGGGAAGAAGAAGTGGCGCAACAAACTCCCCAGCAACACATCTGTCTGTTGAGTTATAAGAACTATCACTTATACAAAGATATGTAAGTAGTCAGTATTCTTACAAAGAAAACAATACAACAAAGGTAACACGTAAAAACATAAAACTTAATAATTCGCTACTTGTAAGCTAGCACACTCCATTATGCCAGCATAAACAGACAAACTCAAGCATAAAAACAATATCAAATCAAACTAAATAAGCCTCCAGACATGAAGGGTGTGCCCGCTTACACGTACAGAGGGTAGAATTTAATAAAAAGATCTGTGACTCGACGCCACAAGTGATAAACCAGGGCCATCAAAATTAAACATTAAGCATATAATCGTTATAACAATAGTAAAATCCATGGCTAACAAGACGACCTTTCACCACAAGCAGCACCCGTTCACGAGCATAACGCAAAGATCAGCCATTACCCCCCTCGCCATATTTGAGGGAAAGAGGTAACCCGACCCCCGACGCTACCGCAAGCAGTAAAATCTAAGGGAGCATGACGAACTTGCTGCCGGTTGCTCAGGATAGAATAAAATCATACAACTGTCGAAGTCACTAGTTAATCACACGTTGCAATACACTCATTATCTTATCTTATCTTAAGTTTAGGCCAAACAATTAACACAGCATTATACGCACATATTCATACATCTATTTCATACCAGTAGTCGTACATATTCAAAACGACATCGGAGACGTCATGTTAACACGATCGTCAACCATGCGTCATGATAATTAATCCTTTACATCAGAACACGTTAAGTGACCTCAGGTAGCAGCCAAATGGCCATGTTAACTAACCAGGACCAAGGCGTTAGTTGTTTTGTGAACTCCCAGTTAACTCCCACGCTGTTTGCTTCCAAAGTTTATCTGGGTCTAGACGCGGTGTGTACCAAGTCTAAGGAAGTGGCGGTTAGTTCCTAAAGTAACTGCGGATGCAAGTTTTCAAGTCCCGGCTCTTATTGTTGACCTTTTTGTCTTTTATTTCGTTCATTGAATCAAATAAGCTTTGGCTGGCTGAGCGGGAAATAAGTTTGGAGCTAACTGGGTTCTTGAGTTTGTTTCGTTCTTTGAGATAGGAGTTTTGTATGTACCGGTATTTTCGGGGAGTTTGGGTTGATGTTTTACGATTTTGATGAAGTAAGAATTAAAGTTTTATGAAGGCACTAGCTTTTGTCCGCGACTTCGTAAGTGCATATCTTCCCGTTTCCGTAAGAATTTCGGGCAATCCTCTCTTAGTGCTCCTCCGCCAAATTTCAGCTTTCTACGACCAGTAGTTTCGGCTGTGCATTGTCTGTCATTCACTTTGTTACGAAAGATTTTTATAAACATACATTGATTTAATAAATATATGATATTAAATGTATAATCAATTGTATGATGAAAATCAATTTTTGTCTTTGCTATGTAAGCTTAAAAGTTAAAACTAAATGTAATTATCTCATTCGTTTCATCTAAACTAACATTCAAGCCAAAAGACGTCCACCGCTGGACACAGGTCTTCCTCCCCAAGCGCCGCTTCATCAGCCTTTGATTTTCTGCTCTTCCTGACATTATAATATCCGTTAAGTTTGCTGTCGTATTGTCCATTAAGGAAGTTTATATACCCCTTCGACATTATTACTAGGTCAGTACAACGCTAGTTCTCAAGGATCTTCTTTACAAAGCGCAATCTTAGAGGTATTGCCATACCTTATAATCAACCTCAAAGGAATTGATTTTCTACCGATTTGTTAAATACCAAAGCTATTTGTTTTATTCTGTTTGATTTCATTTATATTATTACCAGGTCAATGAGTATCCTTGAAGGTAACGAAGTGGATTGATGAAGTGAGCATGAAGCAATAGAGCCGGCTCACTACCCCACTGAGCTTTGGTTCGTTTCATTTAATTTATTTTTCTTTGTACCTGGAAATTTAGGCTCTTTTGCTATCGGTAACTTTAAAGTATAGGACCAAGACTTCTTCGGATTGTTTCAGGTATCGGATTTTTTCATAGAATCGATGGTTAAAACAATAAATACAATTACGTAACTAAAAGTTTGCACTGCATTTTCCGTTACGCCGTCGCCACTTCAGAACCTTTTGACCCCATTGGCTATCCGTTCTAAGCTAATGACCACTGGTTTGTTGATTCTGTGGGTTTTTACGGTAACCTTGGTTCTCCTGCTTCTTCATTTCTGATTAAATCATGCAAGAAAACGTCGAGGTTAGCCCTTTCCACTGTACTTTCGCTGACTTAAAACTTCTGATGAGGCGTATTGTATCACAAGCCCATATCATCACGAAGAACACGCACTGGTCATAGACTTTCATCTTGAGACACTCTGGTATCTATCTAGTTGGATTTGGTACATTATTTTTGTATATGATAGCCAAATTCATGAGGAAGGCTAGGCTATACGGGATTGGGTGTGAAAAAAACAAGGGAGCGGGAAATAACGAGATATGCGTTTACGAAGTCACGGGCAGTATCAAACTATTTGTCTAGAGAATAAAAACACTATAAATCTATCCTATACTCAACTACCTTTTGGCCTCGCACATATTAAATTTTGCTGTTCTTGCTTCTGTTAATTATTGTTTATGACTGTTACTTTTAATTGATTTTACTTTTCTGTTTTTTTGTGCGAGTCCCAAATAAATATTTTTCTTTCTTTAACTATGTTAGGGTCGACATCCAGTCTAACTAGATACAGCTGAGTATCAGTAATTAGTCAGTGAACGAGTCTACGGTAGGTGCCAAGTAAACTTGCAATAAAGTACATTGACCTCTCACTAATTTAACCTAACCTTCGTAGATACCTGAACTATAAGTTATTAACCATTTTTCATTACAAGATAACGTAAAGGATCACGATAGAAGTCGATTCAGGGCAGATTTATGTCTTTATTACTGTTTTTGATATTAAAAGAGTTAGTAAATGTATGTGGGTCAGTGACCGTTCTTGCACACTTAACTGGTGTCTACCATAGTGAACGAAATACATAAATTGATAACATTTTTTTCAATTACTCTTATACTAATTTCGGTACGTTTTCTTACCAGAAATCACTCTTAATACGGGACTCAGCCTCTAGCCTATATATAAGATCATTTTGTCAAATAGTTCCATATCTATTCATAATTGAACACGGTTTTCCGTGTCGCGTTATTGTTTGACAAGATAACGACTGGTTTCAATTCAGTCACATTCAATTGTTCCAAGAAATTATATTCGGAGCAAACATGATGTTTGTTTGGAACGTTGGCAAAATAATTTAAGGAAAAAAGGTACTCGAATATTAATATACAGATATGTTATGTTGGTATGAAATTATATTCGTATTTTGATTTCTAATATACATAATCAAAATAAAACATTTATTTCAATTAGGTACCATTTATTTCATTAACAGGCCTTTTGAACTGTCAAAAAGTCCGAAAGATAGTTTATTAAATATTAGTGTAAGTAATATTAAAAAAAAAAAAAATACTAATGTTATAAATGCGAAAGTTTGGATGGATGAATGTTTGTAACTCAATCACGTCAGAACGGCTGAACGGATCTTACTTTTTATCTCGGGAGTATGTTTCCTTGGGATCATTTTCGACAACCACGCGGGTGGCGCCGCGGGCTGCAGCTATTAAGTATATTTTATAAATTTGTAGGTTCCGAACCTACTCTAGATTTGGAGTTTATTTTTTAGATTTTATTCCATTCTGCCTGGAAGAGATCGCAAAATGCGATAAGGTTATTCTCGGTGTACAATTAAGTAAATAATAATTTAACAAATAAATAAATTTATATAATTGTTCTACTAATCCCAGAATAACTTCAGTTTGTGATAAATCAAAAATCTTCATCAAAACGTATCGTTTCTCCCAACTGTACCAATCAGAACAATGCCATCCAAATTGAATTAAAAATCCTGCGAAGGCTCTGACGTTTATGTCACAACGGTCGGTGTCCAATGAATATTTATGAGGCAAGTGTGCCGATCGTGTCAGTGGGTGGCGCGCGATGTATGAGATCATAGCGTAAGTGCCATTGTTTGGCGGCAATGTGCAATATGTCTGTGTTTTGGTGACAGATTTTTAATGTTGAGATGAAGTAATGCCAGGCAGCTGGTTGTTGAAGTTGTTTTTTTTTTATTTGAGATGGTTTTGCTCTTGACTATAGTCTAGGTCATAGATGACAGAGACAAAGTCAACGAGGGCGCGAGCTTACCCAGAAGAAGCCTGTTCACTCTAATTTTGAAGAGATTAGGTTTCTATGTGCTCGGAAACAAAGACGCAGGTAGAGAGTTCCACTCCTTCGCTGTGCGCATCATAAAATACGTTTGGAAACGCTTAGTGTGAATTGGTGGAATAGGAAAAAGTTAGGGATGTTAACTTGCAAGGCGTCTAGATGTCTGATGGTAGAAAGGGGCCGCTGGGATGAGGTCGTGAAGTTCTTGGGCACACTCGTCGAAGTAAAATCTGTAGAAGACCGGATTTAAGGTTTTGGTGATTTTCTGGCTTGCCTTTGTTTTGAGTTTAGGTTACCTACAGCTGCTAGTAACTGAATTCATGAATATTCTTTATTTTGTTTAAGTTATAAAGATTGTTGTTATGTACTGAGCTAGAAGAGATGCTATTAAGTGATAGTGTTACGTTGGTTTGATTTCTGAAAGAAATTATATTATCGAAGCATCAAATGTGAAACTATTGTTTTGACATCAGTCATCACCAGTGATCGGATAATCGGGCACTAATATACCTAAACTTTTATTTCCACGAAAGTATAATACGGACATGCTTTTCAGAATCCCGGATCCCGGAATCGTTTGAAATTCCTGAGATTGCTAAAAATGCTCGCATACAAAATATAGTTAGAACTCGTTGTGAACTCTCATTGTAATTTTTTTAAATTTTAAAAGACGATTATTTGGAACTTTTAATTTACAATGAAAGTTTTTATGATTTTCCATTTGTTTTGAATAAAATAAAGACACTAAATCAAAATAACCAGTGTTGTAATTTCATTAAGTTTTTACAAAATTGTTAAATCCCGGGAACCAAGGATTACTTATTTATTCAGAAAGAAATGTCCATATTATTCTTTCACGGGAAGAAGTTTAGGTATATAAGCGCCCCATTATCCGATCACTGGTCATCATCATCACATACCAAACGCAAGTGATACTAACCATGACTGTTTGATGATTAGTTTAATTCAATCAGTTTGAAAGTTTGACATAATTTTGCGATAATTTTAATGCAGAAACACTTTTTGCAGTATGTATAACAATCCAGAAAACATTTCATAGAAGATTCAAAAAGACTACCATGCATGATCGTAAATCTTTTACTACCAAACAGTTCTCGTGAAACAACCACTTCTTACTGAAGACAGGTGGATATTTAAGTTTAGAACTCTTGACTTAGGAAAACACCGGGAGGGTTTAAAGCGCTTGAGGAGCAAGACCTGAAACATTTCGTATAAGTTGAAATAGTTCATAGTATAAGTAGTTTTTATGTTAAATGGCACTTCTTTAAATAATATCTAAACCTACGTTTTAATAATAAATGTTTAACCTACTTACCTACTTTTTAAGTTTAGTTAAGTTATTAATTTTATTAAAAAACTGAAAAATTGCAGTTCTTTCCTAAGTACCACAATAAAAATTAAAGTTCGATTTAAGTGATTTTCTGACAAAAAAAACCCTGTTTCATTATCCCAGTTTCGTTTAATCCTCTACATAGGTCATAGTAGGTATATTTTAATCTATGGACTTACGTAAATTACGTAGGCATGTAGGTACATTTTTTAAACTGGAAGACCATAGCACAGTAGATAAATATACAGTAGGTTATCTAAGGCCGCCCGCCGAGTTATTAGCCTACTCTTGCGTTGATACCCAGGGTTGTCACTTTTACTTTTAGTTAATATTTTCGAACAAGCAGCACTTGATCTAAATTTATAAAATAAAAAGCATATTATGATTGAATATTTTACCAATTTATAAATTTAGTAAAAATAAAAAGCTTTTATTCACATAACATTTATTATACTAAGTTACAAATTTGATACCGAGAAAATTTTTCTCCTGTTTCTGCACGTCCGGAACGCTTTATTATTATTTATTAATTATTGTGAAATTGTCCTTATTACAACTATACCTACGCGAAAAATATGTTTACCAAAACGATGTTTCGTACTCAATCCTCTATTTTATAGTAAAACTAGACTTCTTAAAATAAACTTTAGCTCTAAACATAGTATTCAGAAAAATGCGACTCGGCTACGCTCTTAATAAAGCAAATAAACTGTGAAATAAACAATACAATACCATATTTTCTAATAATATTTAAGTATAAGTAGGTACTTACATTTCTGGTTGAGTAGGAAGTATGAAGAATGATAAGTCCGGGTTTGCGAAATCATTATTGAGGCACCCGAAAACACTACAATATTTTTTTCCTCTTTTTGAAGTCATGATACTCGTAATTTACGACAAGTGTCCGCCGCCCGCGCCGGCGAGAGTTGACGAACGCAAGCGGTCATGTAGCGTACGCGCGTGCTCACAGTCGCGCTGCACAGCCCGCACTGCCGCCACCTTATTTCCCCATATATTATGCTAGCGTGTGCGTGAAATCGCGTGCCGACATGGCGCGCGGCGCGCACGCACACATTCAAACCGAGAGCGGCACGTTTGTATGAAGATGTTTTACTGTATATTTATCTACTGTGACCATAGTGTATTTTATGTTTTGGTATATTTTAAGCAAGATTAATATGTATTAGTTTTTTTTTTTTATACCTAAGTATTTAATTTTTGTATTTTATCTATGGGCCTTAGTTGGCTGATAATAAAGAATTATTATTATTATAGTCCTGCAGTTTCAAAAATATAATTACCTAGTGCAAAAAACAGTGTGTCGATTAAATAATGACAGAAATAGAGTTTCCTTCACTGTCACAAAAAAAAAACAATTTATTTACCCAGAAGGAAACCACTATTACCTTTATAACAAAACAAGAACCGCCGTCTTTCCAACAATTTAGGTATTATTTACAGTTTCCGACCGAAACGAACTGGATCAAGTACCATTTCCGAGTTCAAAGGTCTCGGGCGCCTAAGCAATAAAATATAAGACATATGTCCTATAAGCTATGCTATTACGATAAATGCTATTACAATGAAATAACAAGCGATTCGATAACAAGAGTCTCGGTATTTGAGTAATCGAAACTTTACCGAACCGGTTCGGAGTGGTTCGTACCGGATTCCGTATTCTGGAGATATCGATTTTCGGAATCGAATTAGATCCTTATTCGATATTGGTGTAACTGTTTGATAGAAATCGATAGGAGTGTTTTTAATAAAATTATATATTCAGTTTATCCGAACCCTTAATCATAATTATAATAATATTATCTATACATGGATACAATTTTATTATTATTTTACAAATAGAGATAATGAACAATAATAGTAGGTAATCAATATTTTGTATCGGTAGAAATATCTTTTGGTATTTAGATAAGTCCAGATAAAGATCTTTATTTATTTTTAATCGCATATTCAACATTAAACAAACTGTTGTTGCTAGCGCGTCAGCAGTAGCTTCACATTTTTGACAGACCAGCTTTGACACAAAAGAGCCTGTAAGTGGTCTACTTGATGTTTTTATTCATATTATACTTACAGAAATTACCTTATAACTCGTTCATCCAGAAACTTTATTTTACTGGATACTACGCATATAATTATAACATTTATTTTTATTTATTTTATTTTTATTTTTACTTTATTGGGACATAAAACAGTTACACATTACAACAAAAGGTATGCCTAAAAAAATATAAATAAGCTCGGTGAACGTGTAACCCACACAAATGTCCGCGAAATAATGGTAACGAACTACTTATATAATTAAAAGCGTGCGTTAGTAGTAGGTAAGAGTAGGTACTCGTAGGTATTTTAGGGATAATATTAGGTGTGTAAGTAAAGTAACTATTTAAAGATTCAATAGCCATTCTTTTGAACTTTGAGTGTGTAAGCGCGAAAATATCTAATGTGTAATAGAATAAACGCAATACCTCTTAAGGGGTCATTGTACTCATCATTGTGAACAACTTTTACTATGGGACCAACACTGAAATCGCGAAAAAAAATCGACTCACCATACATTTCTGTGCGCATAACTCGACAAAATGTACTGAACAGCTGTTTTTTTTGTGATTTCCTGGTTGGTCCCATAGTAAAAGTTGTTCATAGTGATGAGTACAATGACTCCTTAAGAGATATTGCGTTTATTCAGTTACACGTTGTATAGTACGTTCGTGTTTGTCGTTCATACTGCTACATACATAATTATGTAATTACCTCATTACGGAAATAAAACAGTCCTAATCAGTTCAGACATGTGCGAACGACATTTAGTTTCCATTTTAGCCACTTTGTCCAACCATCCATCACATCCCTGACAGAACAACTTCCCAGTAATAATAATAATAATTAATTTAATTCCGAAAAGCAATCTACCAGAATAAGCCTCCAAAAATGTTTGAACATTAGTCTTTCTCAAAATTTCTATAGGTCACGGTAATGATAAATAGATAAAGTATTCTACGAATGGTCGAGCTTTTGACGTAATTTATACGATTTTATTCTTCACTGATGGCGAAGCCTGGCTTTGTTTGCATTTAGAAGCGGAACGGAATTGGTATTTCTAATTTTGGCGATGACTGATCTTTTCAAAGTACCTACCATTTGCGTTTATTGAACTACTAGCTTTTGCACGAGGCTTTGTTCGCGTTTCTAGAATTTCGAAACAAAAAGTACAGCTTACATAATGATAGTCGTCTCAATGATCCAACCTATCTCTGTACCAAAATTCATCAAAATCGGTTCAGCGATGTAAGCGTGAAAGCGTAACAAACAAATAAAACCCGCCAAGTGCGAGTCGGACTCTCACACGGTACTGTACTACAAACCGAAAAAAGCAAATTTCGTGTATAGGAGCTCCCTTTAATTTTGAATTTAATTGTAATTATTATTTTTTATTATAGCGGCAACAGAAATACACACTCTGTGAAAATCTTAACTTCTAACTGTTACGGTTCTTGAGATACAGTCCGCTGACAGACAGACTAACGGACGGACGAACAGTGGAAGCTTAGTAATAGGGTTCCATTGGTTACTCTTTGGGCACGGAACCCTAAAAAACAGACAAACAAACAAACTCACTTTTGCATTTATAATTTTAAGTAAGGATTAGAATAGTTAGTATTAGGATGTTTTACTTTATTTATTGATAGGAAACTCAACAGCTTTAGTTTTACAATGTTCAAGGTGTGATAACAATGTCATATCTATGGGGTTCTGAAGCCTAATAAAGAGTTTCACAGCATGCATTATATAAAGTAGTGATTTGAAAGTGTTTAATTTTTTTTTATTTGAAATTTGTGAGATCTTTATTTATCAGCAGGAAGCAACTCGCAGCGTCGGATTCCTAACCTAGATTAAGGTGTAGAGCCATTCCCTAAAGACTAGAAGTAATGTCGGGCTGGATGGAGTATAAAATGTTATTTTGGTACGATTCAAGAAACGTCTTTGTTCAGTCATCAATTGTGATAGACACAAACATGATAGACCGGTTAACAACTTATGTATGGTCGGTTTCATGGAAGCTCAATGTTATACAAATCCATATTAAATTACCTCTTTTTTTTAGGAATTGTTCCAAACTGTGCATTTTTGACAGGAGATACGCGTTTTATAAATTTGTTGACACAGTTACTCAGACATCTGCCTAGCATTTCCAACTAAATTGGGATCGGCTTCCAGTCAAACCGGATTCAGCTGAGTACCAGTATTTTACGTGGAGCAACGGCCTATCTGGCTTCTGCAACCCAGCAACTGGATACCACGGTACTTCTAAGCTAGACTGGTGCCAGCAGATTTTCTGGATTCTGACTACCTTAACGACTGATTTTCAAATGAGAGACGGGACTAAGGTTTAACATGCTTTCTGAGGCACGGTGTAATCTCGGTATGTTATTTTATTATGGTCACCCATCCACAGACAAACCTCGGCAAGCGATGGTTAATCTTGAAGACCCGTGCGGCTCTTATGATTTCATTATTTACACTTAAATAAAAAAAAAACTAACTAAAAATAGTTTAAAATATGGCGTCGAAAAATTCCTCTGCATTGCTGGCCACTGGTAATGTACGGTAAGATAGGATTAACTCAGTTACCGTCTAAATCCGATTATTTCAACCTACCATTTAACTTCGTCAAAAAGAAACAAAACCGAACAGAATATCGTCCTGAAACTACCTCGTTAAGCGTAGTTAGGCTATCGTGACGCGACAATCAGTGAATCTATAAGTATGCCAACAGGGAAGCGGGCTAATGCCGAACAAACAGCGCGATGCGGGCCGCCATTGTTGCCTTCGTTGAGAGCGGTTCAGTTCAGATGAAAGGATCGTATCGGTATTTATCTTTGAAGTTTGTTTTAAGGCTTTGTTAATTGCCGGATTATTGTTAAAGGTTTTAATGGTATTAATGTTTTTCTTTGTTGGCGTGCTTTTGGTGTTACTGCTTGATATTTTAATGCAGAATTAAATAATATTACTGACTTCTTTATTGGTGACCAGCGGACGTCACGCGGTTTCACCCGCGTAGGTCCCGTTCCCGTGGGAATACGGGGATAAAATATGTTGTGTGTGCCTATGTTACTCGCAGATAATGTAGCTTTTCAATGGTAAAAGATTTTTTGAAATCGGCACAGTAGTTTTTGAGTTTATTCATTACAAACATACACACACAATAATACAAATTTTTCCTCTTTATAATATTATTCTCTTTTTTAATTTTCCTTACATACTAATCACATTTTTAAATATTTCTTAAAAAAAAACATTAAAAAAATATACAAAAGTCGTAGTCCGCCGGTGTCGGGAGCAGAGTCAGAGTAATAATTAATAATAATATTATTATTTTTATTAATTATTATTATTATATTACTGATGAAGAAGAACCTGAGCTTCAACCTCAGGTTCTTGTGATGTGATCAACGACGGAGCTCGCCTGCCTAGTAGTTTGCAGTAAGGAAATGATAATTAATTTGTTGGTAATTTGACATTCCAGGTACAAAAACTCACTGCTATATGTCCACAAAAAACGGTCACTAGCTCCACGACTGGTCCAAAGCTACCATTTACTAGGTCATCAGTTCACCTTATGACCAACCCATGCAGACGCCACTCCAGAAGTTCAGTTCCATCATGCATCCTTCTGCGAGCAATGAGCACCCTATAAATGCTGCGAATTTATCTGGCATCGGTAGTGGTTCAACAAAGAAGAATCGTTGTGGCCTGGCCAGCTATAGTCATCTCATTTGGTTCTTGTGATAAGGTACTTAAACACTTACCACACACCGAGAAAAGCCTCAATCCAGTCCACGCCCAGCAGGTATTTAATCTCTTAATTTTTATCACATACACTAACGCCCCATTTATCACGAAACTTGACGGACAGCCGTCAATCTAATTTATGTGCAACATAACAAATTCTTGTGTTTATAACACATTTTATTTTATCTTTAACGCCGGCAGTTTGACTAATACTATTGTGGAGAATGTACAAAAATTATGTCGTAAGCGTAGGAGTTTTATTTGTGTTTTTATTTTATTATTTTGTTTTAGGATTTGGTGTCTTCTTCCTACCAGACCCCCACAACCCATTAACTGGGTAAAACGTTATTCTTGGCAAAACTGGAGTCAGAATTACTGGCTTCTGACTATCTGCAACGACTGCCAAAGATCTACAAATGACAGCCGGGACCGGGCTTAACGTGCTTTCCGAGGCACGGAGGAAACTCGGTAGGTATGTTAAGATGGTCACCTATCCACATACCAATCTTGGTAAGCGTTATTTTAGCCACGAAACGCACATTTAAGAAATTTAAGGATTAATAATAAAAGTTCTAAAAGGAACTCACGATTCTTTGACCGAGACCAATCTGGGACGGATATCATAATAAGTTATTATGTTGTATTATTATTATTAATTAAAAGCAACTTTGTGTTTCTGTAACGAAAAACTATTCATTTTACAATTAGGAAGTTAAATAAACTATATGATTGGCAGGCAATTAACAGTAAAACAGATTAGTTGCAAATTTAGTTAATATTATCCTCATTACTGTTAATCAAACATCCTGAAAATTATTTGCTTAAATAATGACCAATTAACTAACAAGAAATAGTTCATTTATCAGTATCTAAACGTGGCTCGCGAGGTTGACGGCATGTGAGATGTGGATACAGAAGTAATTTTCTGAAAGTCATGATGGCCAATAGCATAATGCTTAGCTGCCTGATCAACCGGCAAGTTCGTCATGCTCCCCTAGATGTCACTGCTTGCGGTAGCGTCGGGGGTCGGGTTACCTCCTTCCCTCAAACATGGCGGTAATGGCTGATCTTTGCGTTATGCTCGTGAACGAGTGCTGCTTGTGGTGACTGGTCGTCTTGCTGGTCATAGTATTTTTTTATTTTTTATTATTATTGTTGTATTAACGTTAAACTACTGTTTATTATTAGTATTATGTTAGCTCTAGTTCATCACTTGTGGCTCCAGTCACAATCCTATTGTTAGACTATACTATTACACGTGTTAGCGGGCACACCATTTATGCCCGGAGGCATAATTAGTTGGTTAGTTGGTTTACTTGTTAATGCTTGAGTTNATGCCCGGAGGCATAATTAGTTTGGTTTACTTGTTAATGCTTGAGTTTGTCTATTTCTGATGGCTTAATGGAGTGTGCTAGCTACCAAGTGTCAATTAATTTCATTTAATTTTATTTACAGTTTGAATATTTTATTTTCTGTGTCATGTATTGTAAAATACTTTCCATACTATTGTATAAATTCAAGTTTTTAAAACCTTAACAGACAGATGTGTTGCTGGGGAGTTTGTTGCGCCACTTCTTCTTTCCAGCTACAACACTAGGAAGTGGTGATGGGCGGGCGTTTTGGGGGACTGTCTTTATGTAGAACTTTGACGTCCAAAAAGTGCTGGCACTCAGCCTAATTTGAATAAATGACTTTTGAATTTGAATTTGAATAGCCAAGAGACTCAAACATCTGAAGGGCTTTTGTTGAGCAGCTAGATCCAGAAAGCAGTACTACAAGAATGAACGTGGGGACGTGCTCTGTGAGAATAGCTTATGATTTGGTAGGAATTATAAGCTTTGAGTTTGGTGGCAAGATAGCATAATTATTATTATATGCCAGGGTTGCGGAATTCGTTCGAAAGAATCACCGCGGCCCTGGAACGCAAAGGGCTTTAGAAGAAGGAACACGGATGGGTTTTAGTCAGTAAGAGTCTGACACGCCCTTCCGCTCCACCCAGAGCGGAAGAAGTCATTTGATGATTTCCCATCCTTAAAAAAAAAAGCTAATTAAACAAATATTCAAATTAAATTAAACATTTAATATATAATTTATAATAACGTAACTCCTGTCCATAACCAGCGCTTCCAATCACCTAATCTTTCGTTTTACCATCCTGATTGATTAGCTCATTAGCCGTCAGGTAAACGCTGCTATAAATGCCAAGTTTTAATAGAAAACGTACTATACATAAAATTTTTACTGTACAACATTACCGAGACTTGATTAACGGTCATTCGCGAACTTTACCTAATTAAAGGCCTGTTTTATGATCAAGTGACTTCCAACGTTTCCTTCAAAGAATAGTGGGTAATTCGTTTGTTAATACTTGCCTGAAATACTTACTTTCGTGTTGTTTTGTTTAAGGCTGGTCCCGACATTAAACAAATGAAGTGGGAGGGAGACAGAAGCATTCTTCTCCTCTTGTTTCGACACAATTAGATGTCTTTTTGAAGGAAACTTCCTTCACTCTGACCCAATGTCTCTTGACAAAATGATGTCAATAAATAACAAGCCTGAACTGTCAATTTGTTTGAGTAAAGCGGATGAATTAAGTTAGAATGTAGGGGAAAAGTACTGACGGCGAGTGGTGGATGGCTCGACATCTGACCAGTGGGGCTACTCTGTAAGCCCGAAGTCCGTAGTTTCGGGCTTAGTTGCGGGCGTATTCTAGTCCGTATCACTTAACCACTAAGAATTAATGACAACACGATTTGACAGTTACTGTCAAATATTGTTGTGATGAATTCTTAATTTTGACAGTTACTGTCAAATCTTGTTGTCATTCATTCTTAGTTCGGGTGCGGAACTAATCGTAACTCCGTAGGTACGCCCGGAGTAGAATACGCCCGCAACTAAGCCCGAAACTACGGACTTCGGTTTAGAGAGTAGCCCCCCAGAAGCAGGCCTGGGTTGATGGCGCGTTGTGCATAAATATGTCAGCATAGTAGACGGGGCCCACTAGGGCCAGTACCTGCCAGGGTTGCAAAATTTGTTTGAAAGAGTTCCCGCGGCCCTGGAACGCAAAGGGCATGAGGAGGAACACGGATGGGTTTTAGTCAGTAAGAGTCTGACACTCCCTTCCGCTCTACCAAGAGCTGAAGGAGTAATTTCATGATTTCCTATCCTTAAAAAACAAGGGGTTAAAAGTGATATTCCATCAAGCGATATTGACAGTCAAAAGTCCAAAATGTATGGGATTGACAAGAGCTAAAAAAACACGTAATCAATCTATTATATACCTATATTTTGACTTTTCAGTAGTCGATATCGCTTAAAAGAATGTCAGATTGTCAATATAGAATTTTGAGCAGAGAGAATACCAAGGTAACAGCGGGGTATGACGTCAAGGCATAAATAAAACAAGTTTACTAAGAAAACAACCGCTTTAATATTTCTATATATATCTGCTACGAAGAACGCGATTAACTCTTACCTAACTTGCAGTTCTTACAAAGACTTTCCCGAATCAAAAGGTTTTGTATCTCATTCCTCACTAACAACTTTCTAATTGGACTCAATTTTCTTAGATATGGCACAAGACTCTTAACAAAATGTAGGTCATCGTCTATGTCTCCAGAAACTTCAGTATTTGATGAGGCGTCAGCAACGGAAACCTTCTTAACTTTAGCTGCAACATCTGCTTCAGAGTTAGTTCTAGAAATCTTTCTTTTAAATTCTTTGTTTTCTTTCTGATCTTCTTCAATTATTTCGATCTTAGGTTGAATTAAGAGAGCACAGTTCATACTTTGAGTATCTCTAACGCTATGGATAGTGTCTGAATGTCTATCATTACTATCTGATTCATTACTGTAGATGTTTGCTTGTTCTGCAAACACATCATCTGAATCTTCGAATACAATGAGTTCTTCTTTGATTATGTCCTCTTCGTGTATTTCAATTTCATGTGAAGGTGAAAAGCAGGAGCTTGGTCTTTTTGCTGCACCTTCTCTGAGAAACAGCATCTGCTCGAAGTAAAGCCATTTGCCTCTGTAGTATTGGATGTAGGGTTTTGTAGGGTTGTCGAAGGGAACCTTTACCTTTTTGATTTCCCTTTGGAATTGGTCTCGTAAGTTCCGCCATTTTTGTTTAACGAAGTCCTCTGCAACAAACAAAAAATAACGTTAAAAATACTGAATGACATAACCACATAACGACTTATTTTACACTAGTTGGTGCCAGCAGATTAACCCGCTAGGAAATTTTGTACATATGGCCAACATTGCTGTACAAATAGCGGGAAATTAAAATCTTGCGTTAATTTTGGGATACCCTATATTTTCTTAAATTATAAAAGTTAGAGTTACTTTCACATTTACCGTATTACTAGCTGCGCCCCGCGGTGTTACCCGCGCTTTATTAGATACACTAAAATGTGTTATATATATATAAAGCCTATGTGTTAATCCAGGGTGTTAGCTTCCTGCGTACCAAATGTTATCAAAATTGGTCCAGCCGTTTGCGCGTGAAGAAGTAACAAACATACACACACGCTCACAAACTTTCGCCTTTATAATATAAGTGTGATCGTATGCTTACCATACCAGTTGGTAAGTAGTTGGTAAGTGGCTAAAACGTATGCTAGCGAAGGAGGAGGCGGGCCGCGCGAGGGAATGGCAAGGCCTTCGCCCCAACCGCCGCAACAGGAGAAGACGCCCCGGGCGTCGGGAGTCGCAGGGCGATCCCCGGCCACCGTAGGCGCGGGCCTGCGGACGGCGAGCATTGGGTGGCTCGCTGTCCGATCACCACCAGGCCCGGGTCGATGGCGCGTTGTGTTTCACGCGCGCCTCAAAGAGATGTCAGCATA